>DWPA01001216.1:0-19539 GCA_018251375.1 Calpodes ethlius | reverse complement strand
GCCGATGCTCGCTGACTCTGCAGCTCACATCGACAACAATAGTTATTAAGTGTAGCATTCCGTAAATCAGTCTTGTATCAGCTTTCAACTCATTAACGTGTTTTAATATTGTAATTATTACTTAATTAAAATATAATTCTTTTTAAAAACACAATTTCCTTTCGCCCGAACTTAACTATGGTTCGAATATTACCTGATGTACAGGCAACAAAGACTAGTTACAGAAGATATAAATGGTGCATTAAAGGTATCAACTCTGAAAACACTAGAAAAAGGTGTTCCACAAGGTGGCATTGCTTAGTCCATTGTTGTTTGCTATCTTCACTGCTGATCTCCATTCACATATTAAGCATTGTAAATATCACTTGTATGCAGATGACACACAATTTTACTACTCGTTTGCTAGTAAGGACCCCAGAAAGGCTTTAAACAAAATTAATGAAGATCTGAGTAGCATTCACACATGGTCGAAGAAGAACTCGCTTGTTCTTAATCCGAGTAAATCGCAAATGCTAATGCTAGGTACTAAAAGGTAAATAAATAAAGTATTGGAGTATAAAATTCAAATCAGAATTGAAGATGTCATACTTAAACGGGTCAACTCAGTTCGTAATCTCAGTAAAATTCTTACTGCTATTTTTAAACTGAAGACACTGTATAAAATTAGGAAATATATTACTGAGAAAATACGGGTACTCTTGTGTGAATCGCTGGTACTCTCTCAGCTTAACTACTGCAGCTTCATCTATGGGCCAAGAATAACGGCCAGTGCAGAGCGAGCAATTCAAGGACTGCAAAACGCTTGCATTTGTTTCTGCTTTAATATCGGTTAAAGGGATTTTATTACACCATATTTAAATAATAAAGGCATGTTAAATATAAAAGCAATGAGAGAACTTCATTTTACCTGCACTATTTAAAGGGTAATATGGGACAAAAAAACAGAATATTTATTCGAAAAGCTAGTGCGGGTTAAGGAGTTGGTAACAAAAAATCGGCGAAAAGACGACCTCCTAAAGTTTCCTAACTATAAAACTTGCCGATATCAGGGATGTTTTAGATTCTCTGCTGCAAAAATCTGGAATGATTTATCACCCCCAATGAGGCTAAAAATGAGTACTGAGACATTCAAGTCAAAGTTTCGATCGATTTTATAAAGGAAACAAATTGCTGCAGAGAGTCTGAACTATGCTTACTAGAAATTATAAATTACTTTTGCTCTTTTTTACATATATATATATATTTCTATCAGTTTTTTTTTTGTTTTATAGAACTTAATGTTTTTTTCTTTTTTACGTAGAGGATACTCGAATATTAAATTTTTTGTTTTTGTGCCAACATAAATGCAGCTGGGGATCACTACCGTCCAACATCACAGGGATAGGTTGTGACTGAAAAACAGCGCTGGCTGGAATGTTATTGCCGTCCTACGTCGGTCTAGGTCCTAGATCGGCCGTCTTCGGTCGGCACAAGCTGAGCCACATCCTATTGCCTCATTCATTCTTTTTTTTATTTTATTTTGTTTAATTGTTAGTGGCAATAAAGATTTATTATTATTGTTATTATTATTATTATTAAAGATAATGATGGTAGTTTACTAAGTAATTACGTTAACGACAGCCGGAGGACTCAAAAAAAACCAAAGTTATTATAATACTTTAATTAAAATATACTTTTACAATTTTAAGACTTAAATAACGAGACAATTCTGACCGATGCTATGATCAAAGATTGAATGAATAATATTGATTAATTAATTATAAGGAAAGTTACGAAATGCTGATGCAGACGATGCATCGAAATTTATTGGGGCCACACGTGTATCGATGACCACAGCGACGTCAGCGATCTTCTTGTCGCTAGGCATGTAAATCCTCCACCCCCAGAGCAGCAACTATTTGAGGACCTTCAGCGAAAATGTTGCTGGTACTGATTCTTGAGGTCTAGTTCTCCTTGGCGCTGCATATACAGGATTTTCCTTCCTCTCTGGTTCTTCATCCGATGTAGTGACGTTAATTCTTGTCCTTCTTAGGTGATGTCGAGTGAAGAGGACCAAGCCAAGGATAATTGCACCGGCTAAAATTATATAAAGTGGTATTGTTGTGTGGTACATCGTCATGTCTACGGGGTCCAGCTTCGTAGGATTTTGGATAACTATTCTATCTTCCAGGTGTTGGAGACTTTTAAGATTTATGGAATTAAGAGTCAAGTGAGGAATCCTGTCTCTGTCTATTGGATTATAATCGTGAGACACTTCTATGATCTTCAATGGTTGGCCCTTAATCTCGTCATTTGTGTTAACAATGGTGATGATATCCGTACGTAGAGAGCATTTGTGTGGTACGGTAACCAGGTAACTTCCATGCAGAGATACGTATTCCTGACGATCGCACTGCAGTTCCACCTTTGTAGATTTCGGGAATATAAGGGTGTAATAACGGTCATCTAATTGCTCCATGGCTTCTTTGGTGAAGCTGATTTTTGTTGGGCTGCACGATTCATCGAGGGACTGCTTGATGATGATGCTTTGGATACAGTCTGGTTGTCCCCTGGGTTGATGGTTTATGGTTTCTTCGCAGAGAAGGTAGCGACCAAACTTTGGGCATTCAGCCTCCATGTACATGAATGCTTTTCCGTTGGTTGCCAAGAAGGGATAAGGAGGTATGAAGGTTTGCTG
The DNA here is from genome assembly GCA_018251375.1 of Calpodes ethlius. NCBI lineage: Eukaryota > Metazoa > Arthropoda > Insecta > Lepidoptera > Hesperiidae > Calpodes > Calpodes ethlius. The sequence continues at coordinate 16,862 of DWPA01001216.1, read as the reverse complement.
TAGTTTGTTTGGGACAATTGAAAGGCGATATAGTTCATAGGTAATGGGAGATATGATGGGGAATTTAAAAATGACTACAATACGTTTACCGATGAAATAACTACCCGGCTTAATTATGCTATAATAGTCTCTCATGTCCGCATCTAGGATTTCGTTATTATTATAAATGTTTCTAAGTCTATCTATCATATCCTGTAAATTATCTATGCTTAACATACTATGGTGGGTGCTCGATGCACGAATAAACGCTAAGGTATTTTCTAATCTAATTAACTCTAAATATAAATCATCAGCGTCTTCGCTGATAATAGCTAAGAGCTGTGCGAACTTAGCAAACTTAACTTCAGAAAAATTATGCTTATCTAAAATCAAGGCTAATGTTTCATTTATTTTTTGTTGGTTCTCCACTACGCTAGTTAAGATTTGGGTATATTGAGATGTCCATGCTTTATTGAGACTAACGTGATCATTAATTTCAGATAATAACTTCTGTTCATTACCTTCGAGTATCTTAATGGCCCTATCATATCTTTCAGCATCAGAATGGTCCAAATTACCAGTTATACCCTTAATGAAAGATCCCAGTCCGTCTACTAGTCCTCTCTTTACGCGGTTAGGTTCTAAACGGTTTAACTGGGAGGTTATTTTAGTGAGTTTGGAACTAAGGTAGTCGACTTGAAGTTCAAATATAGAAAACGTAACATTGTCAAGTTTCTCCCTGAAATAGTCTAATTGGTGGTTAATAGAATGGAGTTAGACCTAGTTGACGGTAGTAGTTGGACCTAGAGAATGTAGGTCCGATAGTTCAATGTATTGTATAAAGGAATGATAGTGGGTGATGAGTTCGGTTTGTCCAAGTTTAAACGGTAGAATTCCAGGTCCATCGTCAAGCTGCTCAAGTCGTAGGTCAACTGCCATAGTCAGGTGGACTAGTAATAGTAAACGAAACCTGTAACAACGTTTTTAAGTCTTAGGCATACGCTTAAGTCGAGACTTAGCTATGGGTCCTTTCTTTTTAGATGTGTATATATGTATGGCTGCCCATAGTAAGCCCATCAGTAAGGACTGTGTCTTGTGTATAACGAGGTGCTAATTTTTGTCTGCTAGCTAAGGGGTTTCTAATAAAGACTTGCTGGTCAGGTTGGTATTCTGCTTCTGGCTCCCGGTTTTTATTTCTATTTGTCATTAAGTTAGTCCGATCGACCGTGGTGGAGTCATTAATTAATTCATACACTGTCTTCATCTGATCACGATGAGTCAGTATGTACTGCTGCATGAGATGCTCGGTTAGGTCAACGTCTAAGGGATCTCTGGGGTCAAAGTGTCCCCGTATTAAGTCAGGGGGCCTACACTTAGTGAAGCTATGTACAGCGCTGTTATATGCAAGTAGCGCATAAGGCATTAGGTTAATTGTCGGTTCGTCCTTCTGTCGTAATCGTAGTATGCGTAGATGTTCTAATAGCGTTGATGATGTTATCGTTAGGTGAATTTGCGAGAGTTCTATGATGGTTAATCTTATGAAGTCTAATGAATTCAGCGAAGAGTTGGTTAGTGAATTCAGTTCCATTGTCAGTCACAATCGTCAAGGGTAATCCGTGGTGAGTACAGTAAGTCAATAGTCCTTGTAAAATACTAACTGCTGTACCGTCACGTAAATGGTAAGCCTGACCGTATTTGGAGAAGGAGTCTACAAATGTCAAGTATTTCTCAGTCTGTGCAGTAAATAAATCCATGTGTACTATCTCTAAAGGTTTAGTGGCTGGTGGTACAATATTAAACTGTGGTCTAATGGGGTTTCGGTCGTACTTAGCCTGTCCACACATAGTGCATTCATTAATGTACTTAGTTATCTCATCCCTCATCTTGGGCCAATAATAACGGCGAGATAGAGCTAGGTAACACTCATTTATGCCTCTGTGGTTTGTCTTTCCTTCATGGTAATGTTTAATTATTTCCTGTTGTCGTAAGTACTCCTTGACATCTTCTAACTCAGTTTTTGCTAAAACTAAGTTCATAGAAGAATTATTAAAATGTCTTTGCAGGATAGGGATGATCGAGTACATTCCTAATGGTGGAGTAATTTTAAGGGCTGTCTTAACTTTAGGGTTAACATACTCTTTAATGGCGTTAATTACATCTTGTTTTAGGGTGGACTCTGAAACTTGTATATGTGTCCGTGTGTGCGTATCAAAAGGTTTAGTCACAGTCGTACGTCGTTTAAAGTCGCCTACAATCGTAAAACAAATCTGCCTGTGGAATTTATTCAACGGTTCGTCAGTAATGGGTATTTCAAGGATTGGGTCTTCAGCTGAGGTATGTATTGTAGCAGTAGAAGAATTTGGAGGTTCAGGTACAATTGAGAGGTCTATTCCACATTCTCGAAGAAGGGATTCGGTCTCCTCGTTGTTAACTTGGACTCGTGACAGGGCGTCTGCGTTAGTGTTATATTTGCCTTTCTTGTAGATAATAGTATAGTCATATTCGCTTAGTTTAAGTCGCCATCTAGTCAGTCTAGAGTTGGGTTCCTTAAGGTTCATAATCCATTGGAGGGGTTTATGGTCAGTTAGGATTTTAAATTTACGGCCAAACAAGTAAGGTCTGAAGTACTTGGTAGCCCACACAATGGCTAGGAGTTCCTTCTCTATGGTGCTATAGTTTAGTTCGCTGTCATTCAACGTTCTAGAGGCATAGCAAATGGGTTTGTCGGATCCTATTGAACCTTGGGAAAGTACGGCTCCTATAGCTACGTTGGAGGCGTCTGTAGTCAAAATGAAGTCCTTATTAAAGTCAGGGTACTGTAAGATGGGGTCGTTAGTGAGTAGAGTCTTGCAAGTCTCGAAACAGTTAATGTATTCAGAGTCTAGGGTGATCTTGTTAGACTTCTTAAGGCATCTAGTCATAGGCTTAGTTACACGAGCAAAGTCTGGTATGAATTTCCTGTAGTAGCCTAACAGTCCTAAGAATTGTTTAATTTCTTTGGAGGTTTTAGGCAATGGGTAATTTTGAATGGCTTTAATCTTGTCGGGATTGAGCTTAATTCCGTCACTGCTAATCACATGACCAAGATATGCGGTCTCTAACTTTAAAAACTCGGACTTATCCATTTGTATTTTAAAATTAGATTCTCGCAATCGACCAAATACCTTTTCAAGATTTATCATGTGTTCTTGAAGTGATGTATTGAAGACGATGATATCATCAAGGTATACTAGGCATATTTCATTTTGTAGTCCTCGGAGTACATTATCCATGACTCGTTGGAACGTTGAGGGGGAGTTCTTTAAACCCATGGGCATCCGAAGGAATTCGAAGTGCCCATGCTCTACATTGAATGCGGTTTTAGGGATGTCGCTAGGGTTCATCTCAACTTGGTAGAAACCTGATGCCAGGTCAAGGGTGGTAAAGTATTGATACCTACCAAGCTTGTCGAGTACGTCAGTTATGTTAGGTATGGGATACTTGTCGTCAATGGTCTTGTCGTTAAGTTTCCTGAAGTCAACTACAAGTCTCCACTTTTGTTTGCCAGAAGCATCAGCCTTCTTAGGGACTACCCAAATAGGCGAGCTCCATGCTGAGTCTGACGGTCGTATAATACCTTGCTCTAACATCTTGGATATCTGGTCTCTAACTTCCTGTCGATGTATGAATGGATAACGGTAGCTCTTAGTATAAACTGGGATTTCATCATGGGTTCTAATATGGTGTTTGATTTTGTTAATAAAAGTTAAGGGTTCGCCTTCAATATAAAATACGTCGGCGTACCGTGCACACAAAGATTGTAAGTTAGCTCGTTCCTCCGCGTTTAAATGGTTGGTTCTAAGTCGAGCTAAGACATCCTTAACACGATTTGAATCGGGTTCAGTGCGAGTGCACTGAATATTACACAACTCAATATGTACTGGGCGATCGAAAGTAATTAATATGTCTTTGTCTGTCGGGTTTTTTATCTCTATTGTACCAGTCCCGTCAGTCACTGTCGTAACACACTCCTGAATAATACAATTACACAAAAATTGTTCCGGTATAAGTACATTGCTTTCCGAATGGTGGATTGGGATGTTAACTAAGCTGGAAGAATTAGCAGGGATAACTTGGGATGAGCTAGGTTTTCTACACTGGTAGCGTAATAGCGGTATACTAGCACTGTCAGTAAATAATATGTTATGCTTAAGATCTATCTTACAGTTTTCCAATAGATCGAGACCAATTAAACCATCAAAATAATTATGGAATTTATAAATAAATAATTTCATCTTATTTGCTGTATTAAATTCTGCAAAACTAGGTATCGTAATAGAATATTCATGAACGCTCGTATTGCAAGAATTAGTTACCTCGAATGGATCAAAGTTTTTTTTTATATGAGAATAAAAATTATCAACTGCTTCCGGACTTATAAAAGATTGATTCGCGCCGGTATTTAAAAGAAACCATAGTGGTGGGTTATAGATCTGTATGTAAGGTAGTTCTTTTCTAGACTGTAAGTTTAATTCTATTCTGGTGCGTCGTTGCGACGGCTGTTGGGAAAATCCTGCTCTTTCTGACTGGTGGAAGGTTGTGGGAGTTCTATGGCCTGGTGAGGAGATGGCCCATGATGTTGAGGGTCACTCTCGTAGGGGAATTCGTAGGGAACATGGTTATTAAACTGATATTCATGTGGATTATAGTCATAGTTATACTCGTAGTTAGCATATAAGTCTGTATAGTTGTATTGATAGTCATAGTTTGGTGAGTAATAGTCATAATCATTATCCTCGTAAGTCTGGGTAAAGTTAAGTTCCTTAGTCTTGAAGTAATTAGAGGGAGGGGGATTGCCTAATCTCTGCCAATCATGTCCAGGAATTCTAGGTGGTAACGGCTTTGGTGCAAAATGACTGACTCCACTCATGGGCTTAGGGCCTGAGTGGTTAGTGGATTTCTAGGTGGGATCCTGAAACCACTATTATTATAATTATGAGGTGGCATCCTAAATATCTGCTGCGTGCGTGTAGGCTGGTTTAACGTACGCTGTGGGGCCTGGTTAGGGTAAAAATTTGGTCGCCACGGTTGAGGGGAATAAAAGGGTACAGGTCTTTGCCAGCTAGGTCCAGGTGGTATTAGATTAAACATTTTAGGCACAGAATTATTAGGTGGGTACGGTACTTTTGGTGTTGGTTGCGTCACAGCTGGTGGACGTCGATCTGAAGCTGTTTCATTCCTATGCTGTAAGTACATTACATTCAACTCCTCTTGGACAAATTCCAGAGCCTTTTCTATGGTGTCGGGTCTCATACATCGAATACGGGACCGAGAGGTTCTTTCAAACCCCTGACATACGCCTGCATCGTTAATTTGCGATAAAGGGTTCGCTTGGCTTCCACGGTTGTAGCCACCGACTCATGCAAGGAAACGTATGTCATGATGGTGCTGAAAAGGTTCTGACATTTATCATAGAACTCTTGTGGAGTATCATTACCCTGGGTGATTATGGATAAGTCATTATAGAGCGCTGTTTCGTCTCTTTGATCCGCAAAATTATTTATCAAGGCATTTCTTATTCCTACCCAACTATCAGGTATTCCGTTGGAGTTTATGGTTCTAGCCGCGGCGCCCGTGATTTTATTTAGTATACTGTTTAAAATACATAAGTTAGTTAGCTCATTGGTCGAGCCTTCCTTCATGTATTGTATAACTATCTGATCACAAATTTTGATAAATCTAGTCAGGACATTAGGATTCCCGTCAAAGTCGGGTACTGGGCGGAGAGCCTTGTAGATGGTGTCTGGGTCCATTATTAAGTTACTTAAATTACTTTTTATATCTAAGTTACAAAGATCAAATTCTTTATTTAAATCTAACGAGTTACTACGACTATCTAAACGCGATTCAGAGCTATTCGTTTCTCTGGTTAAAACTAAACAGTTAGAACTATTCGAATCTATACTGGATTCGTCTAAGTTTCTAAGAATATCTAATTTGCTATTCCTACGAATCTGCCTTGAGGAGATAGATCCTTCCCCGATTTTTCTTGGATGGAAAATTGTGGGTAATGGATAGGCAACACGACAAGAAAATGCAATTCAAAGCACTTACATATATATGCCTTCTCTGGTTTTTCTCGGCGCTGATTTTCGAGTGCGGTCTCGGCTGAACGTACGATGTTCTGGATACCTCGACGAAACACTTGATAGTGTAAGCAGCTGGAAGGTCTTCCGTGGTCCGATTCTTGGTCTTCCTTGGCCTAACCACTGCTTCGAAGTATCCTACCGACTGCGCCAATTACGTTAACGACAGCCGGAGGACTCAAAAAAAACCAAAGTTATTATAATACTTTAATTAAAATATACTTTTACAATTTTAAGACTTAAATAACGAGACAATTCTGACCGATGCTATGATCAAAGATTGAATGAATAATATTGATTAATTAATTATAAGGAAAGTTACGAAATGCTGATGCAGACGATGCATCGAAATTTATTGGGGCCACACGTGTATCGATGACCGCAGCGACGTCAGCGATCTTCCTTGTCGCTAGGCATGTAACAAAGTACTAGTATATATAATATATATAATAAAGTAGGTATTAGGTTTTGCGGAGGATTATAATAAGATTATCATTAACTGTAAACACGAACTGATATTAAATAGGAGCAATTCAAATATTAACAGTTTTACAATTGAATATAATGACTCTACTGAAATAAATATATGTAGATAGACTGCAATGGCGGGTGCCCCATATAAAAGTCTCAGATGGAGAAAGATTAACTTTACCCAGACATTTAGAAAAGGATCGTCCTATTCAAAGAGCTTTCAGAAATTGGGACTTATATGAATATCCTTTGTTACCTAGAACTACAAAACATTCATGGGCTATAAAGACTGCTTCACAACTCGAAAAACCAAGGTACTTGATCTTTGCTCTGCAAACAAATAGAATAAATGTGAGAAATAAAGACTGCTCAATATTCGACCATGGTAAATTAACTAATGTTACTGCTTTTTTAAACTCTCAATATTACCCATACGAAGCAGTAAATGCGAAATTTACTGAAGATAAATATTATATTTTTAGGTTCAGAAGTGGAATTCTATTAAAAAAAATACTACTTTTGGGTCCGAAGTAATATTTTAATTAAAAGATCAAGTTTATTAACACATAACCTGATTTTAATCACAATTTAAATAAACTGAAATTACGTTAGAAACAATCCACAACGCATAAGCGATCAAAAGTACTTCACAATATTCAGATCAGACCAATATAACGACAAGCATAGCTTTCGCACCCCAAAGATATCAGAGAACTGTTCTGTCTCACTTAGACATTACATTCCGACTTATATAGGAATTACCCCCACTTTTCCTACTACTACCCCTTAAAATTGCTAACAATACTATAACTCAGTGTTTTAGTGAAGAGTTGATCCAATCATGGTCAAAATAATATGGAGTTATGATCAATAATATGAATGTCAATAATACTACTAATATTAATAACCAAAATAATATGAACTTACTACCAATTCAAAATTCAATCATAGTTAGTTCTTATTCTATGGGCAAAACAAATTTGGTGTCGAGAACGCCTATTGTGATGTAGATGACATAAATCTCTTCAATGGTGTATGTACATTTATCTGACCCGATTTTAGTGAGCGTTTTATCTCCGTAAGCCAGTAATTTATTTCCTACGCTAACGGAATGCAAAAATGGCTGAAATACTGAATTTAAAGAGTTCGTGGAACGTGTAATTCACTTTCATTTATCCATATGATACTACCAGGAACAGATGTGTGATTTTGTGTCATCGATATTAAAAATTAAAATGGTCACATTTATAACCTTCAATTTTATTTGATTTCTGGGAAACATATTTGAAAATAGAATTTGTGGAAGTAAACGAAGACTTTAAAGCAAAACTAAAAGTTTATAACAATACTTTGACACATGGTTACAATAATTTTTTTAATAGTTTTGTTTATTGTATTGCTACGGTACAACTTTTAAATAACTGTAAACACTCACTGGAGATCACAAGACAGAATTGAAAAGTACTACAGTTAAAATCCAACCAAATTTCGATTCAAAAATGTAATTTAAGGGCAACAATGCAATTTCTACTCACTAACTTCATAAGTGCCTGAAAGTGACAGTGACCAGCTTTAGATCCTCCATCTGCACTTGCGGCAATCAATACACTAAGAAACAACAACAAAATAATACATAACAACATAATACACAACAGCACAATATACAAAAACAAAACAATACATAACAACAAAACAACAACCAGATAACTTAATTAAATTGGCCAGGTCAACGACAGTAATAAAATTTTACGTACTCTGTAGTTCCAGGTGCACCTTAAAAAGTCAGACCTAATTCTTTCTATCGATAAATTTTGTCCTTCGTGTAACATAAGAATATGTGACTCTTGGCCACTTCATTCTGAAGCTAAACTACACTACGAGGATTCCTATCGTTGTTCTGCAGTGGGCCCCTCACTAGTAGAAGCCAATTATTTATAAACATGTAATAGGTATAAGCGAGCTACGCCATAACTAATTAGTGCGGGCATTTAATTGCAGCCGAACTTGAAACTTCTACGGATTCGTAAACCAAGCTTTCTCGCCTTATTTTTCTTTTTTTACATGCCATAAATCAACCTCTTTTGCCTGTATTTTCTGGTTACTATTTTCTCTTATTCTGATAATAAAACATTTTAGGTTCTTACTTGAAAAACGATTTTCAACTGTTGGATATAATTAAATTAAATCTACGTCTTTTGTATTGAAATTTTAATTTTAAGACGCTGCAATATTGTATTGTCTTATAACTTTTTTTTCCTTACAGTATTATCCGTGTGGATTAATGTATTGATTATTTGTAAAAGTCTAGTTGCGAAAATATAAAACCTTTATATTTCTTATCCCATAATAGTATGAATCATTCAGAAAATAGTCAAACATATTTGCTTAATCATAAATTCATAAGTTTATTTTCAAGTAAAAATATATCACCTATTTATTGTTGTAAATATTAAAGGCATAGAGTAGCTTTAAAGCAAAAAAAAAGTCTACATTACCTAATCCGTTAGAATTAAAAGAAACCATTCTTAGCTCGTGTCTACATAATAAAGGAAGTTTGCAAGCAAACTCTCTGTAGGCTCCGTTCAAATCTTGAAATGTTAGTCAATCAGGAATTCTCCCTTTATGCACACCAGTGACTTCCGCTCCGCGATCGAAACTTACCCCTAACCCATATTATCAAAGGGAAACTTTACGTTGACACCACTGAAAACTTTATTCACTTTAACAAACATATCTGTAACTCTTATTATGTAAAGAAATTTAGCTTTTTGTACTTTTTCTCCGAACTGTAACTATTTCAAATATTAGCGCTTGCGTTATTCTTATCATAAGTTACAAAGATTTTATCTTCACGTATCAAATTATACTTATTTAAATAATATACATTTGATAAATCATTATATAATTAAATTATTTAGCTGTAACACATTTCTAGAATAAATAGATATTTAGCAGTTTATATAATTACGAGTACTTATCTGTAATTTTATTAATTAGCTGTAGGTACTTAAAACGAAATAGCTGAAAGGTTTGAGGTTAGAATTTTATATTAACTAATATCATGGACATGATATTAACATACATATACAGCCTACGCTTACTGTTATGTGTATCAAATATCACAGAGCACTGCAAATTCGATATCTGGCCATAGTTTATTTCCCCTAGAGACGAACAACGTCAGAGCTACACTGTGTAAATTCGATTAGTTCAAAAACACGATACAAATGTGCTTAGTAATTACGATTTTCTTATTACAGCAGAATATTGCTCCGAATCTTGTATTTGACATTTAATTACTTCCAATATTACTTATAACATGGTGTTTAAATTAACGATAAATTCTTGAGCTATTCGCTCAAGTTCAGTAAAAGTTTACAAATAATTTCTTCAAAGGAAACAGCAGTTTGGAATGTACTGGAATATTTACTCATAATAATTAATAAAGTTAGATATAAAGGTAGTGGAAGTTTTGTATTCCAATGATATTAAATAACCATTAATTGAATAAATGAACAAAAACACAAATAAATTTGATGCATTCTCTTCAATGTGTCAATGAACATTATCATGAGTAAAATTGATACGTTCTATTTGAAATAGGACTAACATAATAATCTGTAAATTCTCTAAATCATTTTGCTTCACAAAATCGTTTAGGTCATATATTATATATTTTTCTACTTTTACGAATTTAATATTAATTTTGAATTACAATAGTATTGTCATTTAACGGCATAGGTTTCATCCATTTTGAGTCAACCTCTGTTTGATGTTCACTCCGACATACAAAAGACAAGCAATCCTGTACCATTGGGCACTGAACTTCCCAATTGAGTTATTATTATTTTTGTGGTATATTCTCATTTGCCACCCCACTGTCATGTCCTGACAGCTATTTGAAATCTTTTAAATATTTTTTACTTTCTCTTATTTCTATCTCATCTTAAACCTCATCCCTTTAAATATAATAATAATATGATTCATAGTACCCGTGAGACCTCTTACTTCACCTATCAGGATATTTATATTAAAATTTTCAACCAACATATATCCTACTTTTTTGGCCCCCTATTTTACATGTTAACAACTTCGTAAAATCTTTTCGATATGTTCAATCATCTCCAGTTTGTTTCTCTTCTTTAAACCTCAGCCTTTGCAATAATATAATTAATCATTTCATCCCCAGTACCCGTAAATCCTCTTATTTCACCTAACAGGATAATTCTGTTAAACTTTCATTTATACCATTTCCTGCTTCTTTGCTTCTATCTTTACATCTTAACAACTACTTTAATCTTTTCAATCATCTCTAATTTATTTCCCGTCTTTAAACCCGAACCTTTGCGGTATAATAATAATGTAATCCCCAGCACCCGTAAATCGTCCTACTTTACCTAACAGGATATTTCTATTAAACTTTTCATTCAACACATTTCCTGCAATTTTGCAGCTACGTAGCTACGTTCGCTCCATATTTCCTCATTATCCTCTACTTCATAACACAAATAGGTAGCGTCGTGCACGTATAACAGCAACATGTCTTAATTTCAGCAGCGCGCCGAAATTGAATCTCAAATTTAGTGGAAGTTGTGTTAATGAAACTGCATCTCAGCGCGGACAGTTACTCCATACGTTTTGTAAAATAAGCGTTGGCAAAATGTTTTAAAGGACAAAGCGTTGAGATCATCTACTACTAATATAAATATTTGAATTGTGCCTAGATAATCGGTACATGAAAGATTACTTGAGAAAACTATTATTGGGGATATTTATATTAAACACAGTAGATTCATTAATAATATTTTCTAAAATATTTCGTCTGATTGTCTATGTGCTTGTTTAACTCATTTTTTATAGGAGTATATATAAATTGTACCCAGTCGACTTTTGTTCACGAAATACTTAAAAAAAACGTTATTGGAGATACTTATAGTATACGCAGTAGATTCAATTTTTTTTATCTGTTTGTCTATGCTTTTGTTTCCACTAAAGAAACTGCTAACTCCTTTGGATGAAGATCTCACCGATTTATTATTGTTAGTTGAATTCACAATTAATATTGTTTTCTTTTAATGTTTTCAAATAAGAAACACATACTAATTTTGAGTATCTCGTCTACACATTTTCGGTGTTATTATTAACGAAAACCTTTCCAGAAGTAAATGTAGAATATGTAGTAAGAATCTATTTCAAAAATGTAGCATGTATAGTTTTATGAAGATTTATTTTTGAATGGTGCCTGGTCTTCCTAACTAAAATTCCGCGATAAAACCTAGCTACTTAAAAACTATAACCTCCTTAGCAGCCGTCCAATGCATACATGTGGCTTTGCTACTCATAGATACTTATTATGTTTAAAATAGATACATCTCGATAACCTTGAAGGTATCCCTTTAATTTCACAGAGTAATCATAGCCTAGTATTCCAAATTACAGTCTCTTAAATCGTCATTAAGTGTAAGTCGCCCCGCAAACAGACGAACTGGCGACTCGAAGAAGACAGCGGGTATCCGCTGGATTCAGAAGGCTCAGGACCAGTCTGAATGGCGCAAATTAGGGGAGGCCTATGTCCAGCAGTGGATCTTTAAAGGCTGTTAGATAGATAGAAGTCGTAATTCGTACTTCTAGAATAGATTTGAAGTTTCGCTTACAGAAATAACGATGAATACACATTTACATGTACATTTTTCATTGTGCTCTTAAACGTATTAGTTTATCGATACATTTCTATAACAGTATCTTTACTAATTAGCTTTTTAAAAATGCATGTGCTATTTTAAAACAAATTAACTACACAAAACTCTTCTCTTATTACTTATGTATATTTCCTTCGCAACAATTAGATCTTGATAATTATTTAATATCATTATTTACATCATACATTGCACATACCCAAATACTTTTAGATTTTATTATTAGTTCACTCAAGATTCTTTAAAATGGTGAATTTATCCTCTTTTTAAGGTACGACAATTTTAGTATACTATTGTCAAATATATTTTCTATGACAAAATTTATTCGACTACTAAAAGCGTTTCAAAAACGAAACATAATATTCAACGTTACGATGAACCCTACATTTCGCTCTTAACTACGAAGAGGTGGGCAGATGTTTTAAAGCGATGCTTATTAAACATTTGTGCATTTTTAACGTAATTTAAAGTAATTTCAGTTAGATGAAAGCATTTTATAATAATTTACAAATAAGTTTTCTGGTCATAAAGAGTTTTTTCTGTTTTTGAATTCACGGCGGGCTGTTTAGTCCACTTTGTCTGCTGAACATGTCATTAGCGATAAAAACCATTGAAACAATAATTATGAGAACGTTACTTCTTTTATTAGCCACCAACCTCTTTCTAAATGTCTGTGAGCTGATTTAACATGATTCGATGTAGTATAGGAGACTGTCAATAAAGGTGTCTACATAGTCGCAAGTCTTAAATGTTCAGGCAAGTAGATATAAGTACAAACTGTGCATACTTAAGCTGTACTTAAGCCGAGATTTTACTAGTGACGTGCGAGGTAGTGAGTCGGTGTGCAATGGAAAAACCAGCACTGATATTACGTCACAAACTTATTGGTGGATTCTCAGCGTTATTTCAAGTAAATTTTCGGAAATCTACCCTATGGAACACGGCTTAAAGTTCATATTTGCCCAATTTTTTCCTGGAGTTGAGTTGCAGTTGAATGGGTGTAGAGTAGTTGTGTTTGTAATGTATGAAGATCTTAAGTGATCTCGTTGTTTCCTTCAAACGCCAACGCGTTTGCTGTTACCACAACAATGTTGGGTCATATGTATCTAAAAGATAATCTTAGACTGATAAATTTGTATATTTATAAAACACACTAGATTTCCACCCGCGGCTTTGTCTTCGTGGAATTCGGTTATATCGCGCGCTACGATACATTTCGATTTCACCCCCTATTTGAACCTCTACTACCCTTTTTTCGCATATAAAAAGTATCCTATATCCTTTCCCAAATTTAGTTCTAGCTTCATACCGAATTTCATCAAAATCGGTTCTGTGGTTTAGGCGTGAAAGCGTAACAGACACAGACAGAGTTATTTTCGCATTTATAATATTAGTAGGGATTGTCAGTTTTTAACAGTATCAAAAGTTGTCTAAATATTAAACGCTGGCTACAATTAAACAAACTTCAACTCCCGAGAGTGATATTTATTTCATTTATCGCAACTAGTTAGTTAAAGTCCCACAGAAATTAAGTTTCACTACTTGCGACTCATAAATTGCTAACTTATTTTACTCCAAATAACATTAATAAACGAAAAATATTGTATATGTACCCAGTAAAATGTATCAGTGAAAGCTATTAATATAATTAAGTAATTTACTAAAAACTTTTATACTTTACCTGACATTCTTAGTTTATTTTGTTACATTAATACATGTTAGAAAATTCGTTGTGATCCATTTTAAGAATAATGCAAATAGCAAAACAATTAATACATTTAAATAAAACATTAGATGGTGATAGTGAAAAGTTAAATTGAGCGTAAGAAACCTCGGGACTGCTTGCCTGACAGATGGTAAGGTCGGATTTCCAAACACCTGCATATACCAGTTAGTAAGGCACTCCGCCAACCCGCTAAACGCTATAAATGGAGACCTAATATAAGCCTTCATATCAGCATTACTGTCTTCAATAATGAGGCAAGACTAAAGAGAGAAAAAGGTAACGTTTGATATAATAAAATATATAATTAACACAAAGAATATTTGCAAAAAGCTAAATTATAAAAATTCTAGATGTAACCCTCTGCTACATTCGCAATAAAAAAGTTGTCGATTCTTTTCGATTTCTTCATTGGTTAATAGGCAACACTTTGCTGTTAAGCACTTTCTTTAATTTAGCTTAGTAGGTATTTCCATAGAAATGAGATGTTTTTTCGTGCTGAATAGTTGCTTATAGCACTTGTCATCCTGTGCCTAAATAATAACCATACCATAAAGACGCTCCGTTGTGTCGTGATAGAAGAAATAATATTACCTAGTATAATATTAGTATAGATAGCTAATAGCATAGCAGTATAAATACAAGCAATTTGTACTTTAAACTGTTACCATGAAACATCTATATTCTTATTCTTATTCATGAGCAGCGATAGCTTAGTTGTTCAAACGGTGGTCCTCTGAATGTGAGGGCGTGAGTTCGAATCATGCACGCACCTCTTTCAAACAAAACAGTTATGTGCGTATTACAAGGTTATTATCACTTGCTTCGATGAAGGAAAACATCGTGAGGAAGTCTGAACACCTCAGAGTTTACCATATAATGTTCTCGAAGGTGTGTGAAGACTGCCAATTCGCTCATGACCAGCGTGATGGACTACGGCCTATACCCCTCACTTCGTGAGAGGATACCCGAGCCTAGACGTGGGACAATTATGTGTTGTAATAATGATTCCTATTCTTATTTATTGCGTTGATTCGCTGGCTAATATAAGCAATCACGAGTTTTGGTGACTCCGTGCAATGGCTTTGCAAAGAGAGTGGCGTTGAGAGCGTGATTCGACTACCGACAATTCACGATAACGCTTGTCGAATCGCATTTGAATTTGAATAGAATATTAATGAAAAACTTGTTCTGCACTACGAAAGTCATTCCTGATTTGGTTCGCTCAACCCCTCGCCGATTGGCAAATGCATTCAGTGCCTAAAATAGAATGGCGCTCAGAGAATTTACTGTTTTAAATCTAGGTACCAATTTATTTTTGAAATATTATGATATGTCTGATATTATTAAATGAAATGGCACACTTTTTATGAAGCGTGACTAAATGAAGAAATACTTTGTGTTTTTATCTGACGTTTATATTTGAGAACTTTCGTGGTTTGAAGGGTACGCAAAGGCTAGTTATTATAATTGGATAGTAATCGTTAAGTCATGTCAAAGATGGCATAAAAACCGATAGTTAGATTTGCCCAGTAACCGCTCCACCTATATACATTGAAGTAGGTTGGAGGAGTGTGCTATAAATCTTTTTAGCTCTGAGAAGAGACTCGTGTCCTATATTGGGCTATTAAAGGCTTGAAGCTAAGTTTACTTCATAAAGATTATGTACTGACATAAACACACACAACCCTTAAACATCGAAACATAATGACAATTCAAGCAATGCTGACTTAATGCAGTTATAAAACGCTTTCAAATATTTCTTATATTCTTCTATTATTCTTGTATAGCAGAATATTTAAACACCATGATTCTTGCATGCACACATGAAAATTTACACACAAAAAGAACATCGTTGTCATGTCGTTTAATGAAGAATCAGCAAAACGCACACAAACCTTCACACGTGTTTAATCAATCGATGACTTGAACTTAGTAATGATTTAAACAAGTAATTAATTTGCTCAAATTCTTGACTATTGAATGAAAATAGTCGCTGAAGTAATTACTTCAACTTCACTACAGATACAAGTGTACGACATTGAGCAATTGACATACTTGAAACTGTGTTCTGTTTTAATTGCGACTGAACACGGTGTAGGTCTTCGTCGTAATTTAAAAGGGGTTACATTTCCTTTAATGAAATTCATGCCGAATTCTTTCACTCAGTAAATTTGCTCGAGAGTCACAAAATTCTTTTTAAAATAAGGCCAATAAAACATTAAAATGGCAGCGAAACTCTTGAGTTTCATTCAATTAATTACTTTTTCTACAGTCCCTTTAATAACAAAACTAATACTTGACAGCTAAATGTTTTGGAATACAGCAAATTTTGTGTTTGAGTCTAGAGAAAGTTCACTTGGAGGAGAACAGAAATATAATTTTTATAAGTAGTAAATATTCTTTTATTGAAAAAATAAGAATAATATTCATTTGGGACCTATTTACTCTCTTCTTTCCTCACAATGTCATATCAGGATATAACTTCATTATTATCCTAGGCCACTTCAATACAATTACAATTATAATAAACAAGCTGTGCTCGCAACTTCGTCCGCGTGGAATTCAATAAAAAGTGCGTTATTTTATTTTGTTTCAGTGGCCAAGTTACTCCTTATTACATCAGCTCCCTGTCAATAAATGTCCCATCAAAATCGGTCCAGCCATTTCAGAGATTAGATAGACAGACAGACAAACAAAAAATGTAAACTTCTTCATAATGACAGTGGCGCCACCTGTTGATAATTTGTCGTACCAACTTAGAAACCTTCGTGGTCTCATCCACATCAACTTCGCTAAAGATCATCACATGATTAAAAATACCGTTTACGATTCTATAAAAAACATACAGACAAACATTCATTTTAT
>DWPA01001215.1:0-19540 GCA_018251375.1 Calpodes ethlius | reverse complement strand
GACCATCGTATAAAACAATAACGGTAACAATTTGTTATGCCTAATTCAATTGAAGTTTTTGAGTTAACTAACAATGCAAAGGCATTATAGTAGGTGAATGTCACTAAAAATTAAGCGTAAATAAAAAGTAAACATACGAAGAGTAGAGGAACTTATGATATTCCGGTAAATTTATAATTTGCGTCAACCCTCTGGCCGGTTAATATTTTTAACCGGCATATCTTTTTGAGTTTCACACGCTACTCTTAACTGCACTGCAGATAAATTTTGTTAAATACGTCTGCAGTACTTCACACGCAATTAAAATAAAAAAGCAACTAATTGAAATTATCTCATCCTTTGTATTTAAACTAAGATTCTTTAAGAATTTACTTAAAACACAATTAGCTTTGTGTAAGAAAGGCTGCGGTCGACGGCTTTATCTAAATAAAGCGTTAGAACTTACATTTAACTTACTTACTTACATTCTACGTGCACTAAATGGTTATATTCTCACTTAAATCTCAAATTCTGTGTCATAAATATTATGTACCTGCAGTCTTCCGTCATTCAGAAGTTGAACCTCCCACGTTATTCCGTATATTTTCTCATAGTAACGTGAGAAGGTCGAGAAACCACAAGTGGTCGCGCTCTACTACCTAAACCTCTACTATTTTATACCATTTGTATTTTGAATATTAGTCTATGTATTTTTAACAGTGAACAACAATATCTTCATATTTCATAATATAGCTTTAAAAATGATAATTTTATTCAAGTACCTAATAACCAAATATTTCTGTTATTGACAATATAAGCGACTTCTAATTTAGCAAGTCTGCAATATCGATATCGACATCCAATAGTAAGTCCATTATGTACAGGTTTCTGGCTGACCTCTGGCATAGACGCGAAACAAGGCACGGACCGCTTAAAACAACCTCTTATAAAACTCGACTTTATTTTCGTCAAAGTGGAGCTCTCAGACATTTTTGGTCGGACTCAAGCTCGCCTTTATCACAATATCTGAAGTATTCCATCAGAAAGAAAATGTACAAGCCTCACGCCTTGAGAAAAATCATAATCTTGGTTGCGCAATCTGCGCTAATGAAGTCATAAGCGTTTATGTACTTACATAAAATTACTTTCACAAGTGACTTCTCAGGAACACGGACGTACGGGTTTATGTGATAAAAATTGCAATAACAGAATAATATAAAAATACATTTTAATAAGCCGATCACTACAACGTTACGTCAGTACGGTTGTAGTCAATCATTTCAAATTAGCACAATTCGATAAGGTAAACCAAGTAAAACTTTCTAAAATCACTGTCTCGATATTTCTTTCCTAAGCTTAACTACAAGTCGATATAAGACATGTAATAACATAGGATATAAGTAATATGTATAGTAATATTATAAATGCGAAAGTGTATTTATTTGTCCTTCTTTCACGGTGCAACGCAGCGCCCTTATGACACGAGTTTCGGTGTGAAGATAGTTAATAAGGTGTAAAATACCATAGGATACTTTACACCGCAAAAAATCATCTCATGTCAGTGGGAAGATCTATTATGATGTATATTTCAGCCAAATTAAAGGTGGTATCTAACAACAAAGTGTTAGCTAGCACTCAGTGATAGAAAGGGATCGACAACCTTTTATTGCTATTTTATTTTCACACACGGGTGAAGCCGCGAGCAACATCTAGTAGATTTGTCATATTTCTATGTAAAAACTTACATAATGTCGATCAGCAGGCATTTTAGGATTTTAAACATGGATACCTTATATGTAGTATTGAACATGTAATTAATGTTATTTAAAATATTATCAATCTTATTTTATTTTAACGAATATATCATCATTGTTTGTAATCATTTGTTGATAATTCTAAGTTAAGAAATTAATATTTTCTCATTTTATTTTACGTAAATTTGTGTATAAAATTCACTGTTTATTCGTGTAGACGTGCGACATAACTTCAAAATTATTTATTTTTCTTACATTTTATTTCTTTAATTTTAAGTACAGTCTTATGGTATATCTTTGGCTTGACATTTTATTCACCAAATAGTTCGAAATCGTACAGCTATTCAATTCTTTTTTCTAGTAATTATTACGCGATGGGCCAGAAAGATCTCTCCGCCACTCGTGTTGCCAACTGGCCTAACTGTTATATAATCTACTCTTCCAATACTCGTTGACATAGTTGGAAACACTTTTTAGGGTTCTCAAGAAATATGCTTACTAGATATTGAGTTCTTAATACCAACATTCTATAATATGCGGCCTCAATCAACGTAAAATTTGAAGTGCATCATCCTAAGACAAAAATTAAATTAAATTATAAAATTCAACACTAACAGTATAGAGGAATGAATGAAGTCTTTACTAATTTTATGATCCTCATATTATAACTCAAAATTGATAACTAAACCATCCTTATAATATATATTATAATATATATATTGTGTAAAATGTAGTGATGTCTGAAATCACCTAATCTAACTAAATTCTACATACGCTTAAAACTGTTCTTTTAATACATAACTACGACTAAGCATATATATAATTTTTTTTTCTAATTTCTAAATTTAAAGAATTACGCAGAACTGGCCACTATTAATCGAGTCGTAACAGCTATAACAATTCCCATAAAATACACTAACAGACAAATGTTTATAATGCCAGTATAATAAAATTATAAAGCCCCGATACGGACAACGGAGCATATTGCAATGGCGTTGACCTGTCCTATTTCCGATGAGAAACGGCGTGACCGTGGAACAAATGCTTCCCTGACCTCTCTAAACAAGTAATTGAATGATAAAATTCCATATAACACAAACGAGTAACAGTATCATTGGTACACTATTTTATTTCAAACTAGCCCCGTCTTCGCACGAGTGCGAATCAAATTGAAAAATATAGATAGCGTAAGTAAGTTAGAGATTTGTAAAATTCTACAGGTGACTTTTCAAAACCGGATGGATAATTTCGACGATTTCCTCTTATAGATTCATTGGCAAGCATCACTGCCTTATATTATTAGTAATTACTAATTAGTGAAACATTGTCGTCATTGTGATGTCTTTTTAATAATTATGTGTATACAATAACAACGTAATTAACAAAGCTTTAAATTAACTTACAAATATATATGTTTACGAGTCTTTAATAGTATAACTAAATAATTTTTAGTTAGGTAACCGATTATTGTTTAGAATTTTTAAATAAATTAACGTTACTAGGTTAATAAAGTCAAAGGGTAACAGTAAAAAATAAATGTATAAAACATATACACACTCTGAAAACGTTTGTATCATAAAAAAACTAACTTTTACTACATGGAAAACGAGTAAAAGTTTTTAGCGTTCAATGCGACTACAAACAAGTTCATAAACAAGCAGGATCTAGTTATCGAAACAAAAAAGAATTAGAAAGGTGTAACCGATCACATTTACACAGTTTGGCTTACCTTTTAACTGGTACTACGGTATTACACAACTCCTAACTGTATACTATGTGATGCAAGACAGGTGTGTACACAAATGGAATGCTCCTGCAAGAAACTTTGGCCAAAGTTAAGTCAAAACTTTCATAACTGGAGTGCATTTCAAGTGGGGAAGCCTCCATTAGCAAAACGGGCAATTTGCGAATAGGGAGTAGAAGAAATTGGATGCATCAGATAGTTAGCTTAATTTATGGCTCGGAGCCAAACGTCAGCGGCTCTCACAAATGTCCCTGAGGGAGCCTACCTAATTACCCACTCACGAACTTCGAACACTGAGGGTCCACTCCACACGATACAGTTATAACGCTGCCGTACACAAATCTTTTCACACACCCTTGCGAGAATACGAGGGTGCGATTGAGTATAGTTTGGATAAAGCACGCACAAAAGTTGGTTTTGGTAATCATACGAGGTAGATAGCGTGCGTGTGAGCGTCAATCGTTTGGCAATTAAATTCATATGAACTTTACTGAAACTTAACTCCCTCCTCTACATGTCTGTTAACGTCAAATACCTATTGCAGGCATAATCACGTATTACACATATTTAGGAATCCGTAGTCAAAATTGAACGTTTACAGTTTAATCATGTCCGTAAACAGAATAGAGTAAAAAATCCTTAGTACTAGGACTTTATCACACTGACAAAGTGGTACAATAAAGACTTGAAAAAATTAAATCTTAGACTAAAATATGGGATGACTGTTTTTTTTTCTCGTCTACCCCATAGTGTAGGTGGATGTGCGATAAGTATTTCAAATATGTACAAAAGTCTGAGACAACCATTTTTTGAGATATATTAAATATGTCCCATACATGAGAACTAAATATTATATGAATATGTCTATCAGATTCTTAAAACTCGTTTGTTATTAAAGAGATTGTTGTCTCCAGTCACACCCAGTTTCTGTCTCATTCGGCAGAAGTTGTTTCTGACTGTACATCCACAGATTATGGATTTCTGCAGTTTATTAGTAATACGATATAATACTGCACAAGCAATGTGGGTAGATCAGGATATGTAATAGACGGCTATTGCACGGAAAATGCAAATTGCACAAATGATGACATCACAGCAGTAGGAAAAAATGCGAAAACAGTATAATTTTTGAAAAAATATAACTAATATCTAAATGCACTCAGTCACAGAAAGAAAGTTGTTTTTTTTTATTTCAATCTGCTGCTAGATAGAGCAATAATAGTAATAATAATAGCATGCAATAGAGCTAGAATATACAATGTCTGAAAATTGCATAAGAAAACTATTGCACTTAATAAAAGCGACCAAAAAAATGTAGTAAGTCGTCTTTACGTAGGTATATTTACTTCAGCTCGACCATACAGGAATACTTTCTTAGCTTTTGTCGTTCGTAAATAAAACAATGGTCCATGTCAGCTGTCGGTGGCGGCGGGCCGCAAGTCATCCGTCACTTTACTTTCTATCTGTAATGTTATCAATAGGCGTGGCACGCGCTGACGTCGTCGTGTTTCGGTCGAACCGAGGTTACCTGTCCTCGCGTACTCATTAAAACATTAATTCAATGACTTCACAAAATAATGAAATGGAATTAATATCGCCAAATGAGGTAACACGATATAAAGGTTCGAATATAATAACGTTGTGGCGTTATTAAGTCAATGCAATCTTTGATAAAATTTATTTATTTTAGACCAGAAAGACATGAAATACAACTGGAGTACAGCTATTTACCACATAGTACTCATTTAGTATTTTTTGACGATAATGCCTCACTGTTTCTGAAACACTTGTTAAAAATACCTACATAGAAATAGAGCTACATCACCTCAATTTGTAACCTACTTTAAATAGGTGTATAATGGAGAAGACTCCATTTACCTTGTAATTCCGACCCACGTAAAGGAACTGTACTAGAATTCTACCTGCATATTACTTATATGTAATAACTAAGCGTAAAACAGGTATACCTATAAGAATATAAACTCCTCCAAATAGCCCTGTAACGATGAGTGTCTCTATGAACTGAGCGAACGATTCCGGGTTTGATTCCAGGAACCGTGAGTCGGTTAATTCTTTGTTCGCGTGTTGTGGGTGTATATAAATTATGACGTCTCGTTTATACTATACTATGCCGATCGCTATACATAAAACCTTAATAAAGAAACGTGAAACAAATAATACCTTACCAGGCCATACTTATCCCTAGTAATTATGATAATTACTCTGTTACCCTGAAATATTATTTTGATAAACATTTTTATCGTTATGTTCGCTCTAAAGTTATATACAGAGAGTATAACGTAACAAGGGCCCAAAAACTCAGTTGCATGTTCAAACCTTGTTAAGTTCAATTGAATTTACAAAACTTCCGGTTATCGAATCAACAACGTAAGTGGTATAGTTAGAGCCATAGAATTTAAAAGAACTTCACAGTCGACGTTATGTTGTCCATTAATATAATTTTAATCAGATCCAGTTTTTGTTTATTAACCATATTTCTTTCGTTTTATGTTTATCAGGAATATGTAGTTTCAATATATACCTACATATAAGTCATTGATTCCCAGAAGAAAAGACCCTGAGCTATAATTCGTGTATAAAATATTTTGTGTAACGTCTTGTGAAAGGAGACCCGAGTACCTATATAAATACATATTTATATAGGTACCATTTAATCTTTGTGCAAATACTAAAATTTATTATAATTTCCCATGATATTTTCCAGAAGCTTTAGTCAAATAATAATTATTTAATTTTTAATATTTTAATTATCAAGTATTATTTTTGAGTATCATGTATTAGCTCTTAGTAACTTAAGTTTTCCTCTTTTGCAGTTTTTAATATTCAACCCAGGTCACGCTCGGCTCAGCTTTCTGAGGCCGGTGTGTAACTGGAAACGTGATATCACTAATTTACGAAAGCAGGATCTGATTTTGTTACCCATTTGTTGTCAACGTCAACACGAACGTTAATAGTTAACTTGGTTTACTTAGAAAAACGTCATCTTAAAAATATTCACGTATTAATATACGATAAGTCGACAATATATATTATACGAGTATAATATTATAAGGCACCTTTTAGATCTTAAGTATTTATTTTTTACTAATTTGATTAATTTATTCATTACTAGTCAAGGCATGCGACTCGTCTGTGGAAATGTTATTATTATACTATATTATATATTATACTCAATTACTCATAGTATTAATAATTATATTCATACAAACATTTACGCTTCATTTTACCGCAGGGGTTATATTTTTAAACATCTCCCCCATAATATTAAAAAAGTATTATACAAAGTGTTATGCTTGTAACCTCCGTATTCACAAACTTCTCTCAAGTCAGTTCACAAAACTTTCTTAGTGAAATAGAAAGAGAGGTTCGATTGTTTGTATTCCCATCTTCTTCACTCTACAAGACGAAAATAGGGTATACGAACAATTGAGAGGATCTCTTTCTATTTCACTGTTAATTCTTACAAGGTTGCATTGCATTGTTCGTGAAGACGGGGGTAAGTTCAATGATTTATGTTGTACCTTGAAATCAGTAACTAATAATGTTGTCGTAAAACTCTAATCATTGAGTTTGATGATAATATGATGGAATTGCGCTGGGCGGAGCAAACATTTCAAATGAATGCATCGCGTCTAATAAGCATCAAAAAAACTATAAGCAAAAATATGCAAGAATTACTTGCATGATTAGACATTCCATCGCTCAATATGCAATGGCCCGTGCTACTTAATAATTAGTACAGTACGTATTGTACTCGTAAGTACGTATTCATGCAAAACGCAAAATTCATTCAATCTTGTTAATGATACGAGTAGCATTAGTAGTGCCTGCGCGTTTGCCCCACCCACGCTTTTCTAGAACAGATTCATAATTAATAGATATATCATAATTATTACGA
Organism: Calpodes ethlius; assembly: GCA_018251375.1. Taxonomy (NCBI): domain Eukaryota; kingdom Metazoa; phylum Arthropoda; class Insecta; order Lepidoptera; family Hesperiidae; genus Calpodes; species Calpodes ethlius. The sequence goes on along the minus strand of DWPA01001215.1, from coordinate 12,144 downwards.
TTGCTTTCAGTGAAGTAGGTTACGTACTTGCTTTAAAATATTTCACATACTATGAACGGCAAATTGATGAAACTGCAATTAATGATACTGGTTATGAGGATATTCTCATTATAATACAGTTGTTTGTTGAAAGACCAGAAAATGTATTACAATAAAATTATTATATACGACAACTGCGTACCTATTACCAGTATTTGAATGATATTAATCATTGAAATATTAATTATAATGCCATTTTTTGTTTAAATGTACATTTGCTTATTTCGATCTTTGTATGAACAATTTAATTTTATAAACATTAATTATTTTAGAGTGACCACTCTAATGAAATAAAATAAAAAGTTCGAATAAAAGGGCAAGGAGAGGTTAATTCCGAACGTGCTCTTTATACACTTCATTTAAAGATTCTGAGTTTTAGTTTATCTGGATATTTGGTGTATAATTATATATCAAAGTATACCTAATCCTATATATGTATGTTATCTAGTGTCCACACCCTGAAACTAAATAAGTTTTTCGGATACTCAACTTAAATATTAATAATTTTAGTAGGTTCTCAATTGCTTATTGACGCTGGCTGAAAATTCTTGAAACGAACGTGTCTGCATAAAACTGTTATAAAACTATAAGTAGTATTTTATCCGCCTTGTATTAAAAGTAGTGTTAGTAGTGGAAACTCTTTTATCTACTGACTGCCTATAAAAATAACAGATGCATTTTTGATGAGATTTTTATTAAGTAAATAAGTAAGGCAAAATAAAACCTCATACCCCATAGATAATTACATAACGTGTACCATATTATAACATATTCTATATTTAATATATGTCGCAGTTGCATACACGTTCACTGATTATAAAATCTTAAACACTGATATATTAATATCTGTAGATAAGGATTTGAAACGCACAAAAATTAAAATGAATCATCTATCACAGATAGTAATAAGATTGATTGAGGACAGCTTTGTTCCCAGTCTCCTTACTAACGAATAATAACAATCCAATATTCATATTAATACCTAATACTAATGGGAATTACTAACTACATCCCAACTCCTACAGTCCTATCCTCACAGAAAACAAATGGTCGACAGGGGATTGTGTAACAATCTCGTTTGCTATCCTTACTACATAACAAAAAGGATATTTTCCTCCAATCTTTACGTTTCATGGTGCTGTCAATATACCTCCTAGAAGGTATGTTCCGCCAGTACCAACTAAGCGGTTGCGCATAACGTTGATGGTGAATCACAATTCACAATAGATCAGCACTTTCCTCACGTAGGAACGTCGTCTTTTTCTCTCAGGACCTTTGATTAACTAGAAAGCGACCCGATCAGGCGCAGCTTGGTGGACCGAAACCCGATAGAAACCACAACACCGTATAGTTTTCACTCTAAGTAGGGCAAACGCGGACGGCCAACCTGCTCTCTTGACGATAAGGTCCGGTGTGCTGTGTGTGCAGCACACTGATGCTGCAATTTGAATATCTACGCCAATTTGTATTTCAATTTGCTAACAACATGACTAAGAAGGAACCGATCTAGTATAAGACGGTCCGATCTTTCCAATTTATTGTAGTAGAAGATTTGTTTCATCGATCATTAAAAGTACGACTTTTTTACAATTTTAAGACTACTTATTTATGACCTTTACACTTTATCTGGTGACAAAAGGCCTGCTGTTCAATGTCATTTCTGTTTCAGTGTGTATTTCTAGTGTGAGATTTTTTAGATGTCGCTAACACGAAATTTAGTTCTAAACACTTAACAGTTACATCGTGGATAGAAAAGGTGATATCTACGATTATTCACGTGTATGTACAGGGAGGTTTCGGACGACTTTTGTAGTATATATATCTAGGTATTTTATATCATAATAAATGTTAATAAATGTCGTATAGATAAACGGTAAACGCTAACACACTCATACCCCCGCAGTAGGATATACCTGAGTCGCGGGCGGCATGGACAACACAAATAACACGTCATTATATTTATCTGTCACATAAATATCTGCCCCGGCCGGGAATCGAACGCGGGACTCCTCGCTTCGCAGGCAGGATCACTACCAACTAGGCTACGTGGCCGTCAAATATCTATGAAACATTTGTTTTTTCAAATGCTTCCGTAGTATTATTTTTTACTGAGAGCCATTACGATTGTTGATCGTTCAACAGATACACCACAGGCAAGTTTGTAGCATTACTGCAACATTTGTCTACAAGCTTCGTTAATTTAAGTGCTCTACATAGATTTCCGTTCGCATTGTTAGAGACTAGCATAGTCTACGACCCATGAGCGAGCTACAACATTGTATTGATCTCTCTTCATTAGTAAAGAGTACTGAAAGATGAACCAACAACCGCTATAACAAAGAATTAGTTTTATATATTCCTTTCTTCTATCAGTTTGTACATTATAGTTAACTATTCCTTGTTCCTTCGTTCCCTTGTTAAGCTGTTTGAAAGCCCTCGAAAAGAATTAAAGTTATCTAGCGGTGGCAATCAAAAGCAATGACTAATAACAAGCAGTCACGACCACCGCCAGCCTCCCCTAATTTTGCTTTTTGATCACTTGCATCGATCCTACCTATCTGGATCGAAGGGTCTCTAAAGTATTTTAATAAAGTTACTATTAAATAAGATTTTATATTTGAATTCCTGTTAGAATTCTTACTCTTTGTATATAAGTCGCTTATTATTAATTATAAATATAAAATGGATTTTTTTGGAAGGCCGATAAAGTTAATTTCATTTTTCTTTTAACTGGTTTAAATCAACTACCTAACTGTAGATAATTGGTTGACGCGCGAGTCACTGTAGCACCCGTAGCGCGCGAGGTTCCCATCGTTGAGCAATTCGACAATTAAATAGAAACACGCAATCGAAACAAATCAAAATCAATTAGTGTCACACAAATGATTCACACTTCATAACAAACTGTATGTTCTTGGTACACTTTTATTACTACTGGTGCCACTGTTATTTACAAGTACACTAAGCGTTTATAATGAAACGAAGGTTGTAGTACATTAATGTGTTCCTCAATTAAAATGTCATGGGTTTCTAGTGGGCTGAATTTTATTTAACTATGAAGAATCTTCACGCCAAAACATAGCAGCTGGCTAGATTTTGGCGCCTTTTAGGAGAACCTGGGCTGCAGCACGGGATTCGTGACAGTATCCTAAACTATATTATGGCAATGCCAAAATTTAATGCTAATGAAATAAATGGCTTGGTCAGCCAATTTTAACAAAAACTGTGGTAGAATTCTATACTGGTATTAGAGTCAAATAAGTCGGTAGACTAGGCATTGATTCCCTTTGCAGTTTATTAATACCATGTGAAATTTAAATAGTAATTAAGAACCCAAATATTTAAATAAATTAAAACATGAGTTATGTGGCTTCACAGAATCGAAAGTTTACATCAATACGACGTGGCTACGGTCGTTTGTTTGCACATAAGTAGTAAGCAGTAGAATATACATTTATGTTAGTACCTTAAGAAAAATGAATACCTTTAAATTTTTTCTTGTTTCTTCAAAAATTTTTACCTTGGTACTCAGTTGCATGCAGTGTCATTTCACACATTGAGCACTTACGTAAATCGCTCCAAATAACTCGCCGGTGTTAGTATAAAAATAGCAATCGAACGGAATTGTTCATCTGTATTATTCCAAACTCAAAATGTATATTGATGTGATCATCATCAAATAAACAACCTATCTAACGCTGAGCTCTGGTTGGCTCTAAGAGGTTTAAAGGCCATAGTTCAGAACTCCATGCTGGCTAGGGGGTCTACACTAACCGCTTTTCTATTGACGCTCACGCTCCGACAACGTATTTCATCATTTTTCTACACCAAGTGTCATTGCCATACATTTTCTAAGCGTGCGCGTGAATAGAAAAGCGTTTTGTCTAGTGTGGCTTGTACACCTGACCCCTTCACACACAGTTGGAAAAACACATTGAATTAAGTTATAGGTAAAAATACCTTACAAAAAGAGTGCATTTAATTTAAATCAATGTTTTCTAGAACAGTTTTACATCTCACCGGAATTATTGCTTTTGATAGATGTACCCTTTAGCCCAATTTTATTTGTAGCGACACAGACACTGTTTGCCGAATGTATCCTAGTTCAATTCCCGCCCAAATAACCTATATTTTCTATATAGGTTGACGGACAATGTTTGTTCTCTAGATTGTTTGTGATGCGTCGTTTGTGTGGGTGTCCATGGCCACACACACATAATTCTGCAGTGACAGTGAGTACGAGTTATTTTTGCATTTATTCATTTGAAGTCGGTACTCACCGCATTTATCTAGCCAGCCCTCCGCGCGACACGGGTAAGGAATGACGATTGTAGCTTCATCGCTCCTCATCTTGATCACACACAATTCAAACAGTACCAGAACCGTACTGTCCACTATGGTACATCACTTCACATTTCACTACTACTGAAACGGACATACAGAATCTCACTACACTGGCGACTCGACCGCCGTAGCCCGCACCTCACTTTCACTGGCTGCAGAGAAAAAGATTACTATGTTAATCGTTCGATCTCTAAGATGGTAATGGATATAACTACCATAAATTAACTGTGATGAAGTTCTTATAAGGCTGCTTGAAGGTTATGTGATAAAATGTTTGTAACATATCAAATAGTTATTTAATTTTCACAATAAACAAATGCTGAAGGGCGAGTCGTTACTGGCCAGTACATTGATCTGAGATTCATCATCGTCATCATAAGTTATAACCCAAAACTGTCCAAACAGTGGCTTAATTCAAGTTTCATAATATGAGGGAAGAGTAAATCTATTATACTGATCAGATTCACCGGGATTTCACAGGTATACAAGTTTGCATAAGTTTTCCTTCACAGAAGTAACTGATAGTTATTAAATGTATTAAAATACCTTTAGCTTTGCGTAAAGTATTCGAACTCGGGACTACGATGCAAGAATCCACCGACTTTAAAACTACAAGGCTATCATTTTGTTTTGAATAGTAAATCAATTAAAATTCGTACCAAACTTAGTCGAAGATAGGTTTTACATTAAACGAAAAATGTAAGATATTAAAATTATATCCGACATTACCTATATATACCTAATATATTTTTGTAATCGTTGTAATATATAATAACCATATGCAATATATCTATTAAAAACCTAATATAGCCCAAGTCACTCGCATTTTTTCGTATAGTATACCTACCAAAATTCAATATACGAACATTATTTATGTATTATATTGCTAAATTATCAAGCCCTGTAACTGCATATAAAATTTTTTGTTTAATTGTCATTTTTATATGCTCTAAAAATTTAATCAAATTTCTTCTACTCTATAATTTAGCATGTTAAAAAATCGATTACAGATGTATTGTTACACCTGAGAATTGACGGCAGAATTTATGTCTAATTTGAAGGGGTGCTTGTCGCAACATCCTTCAAACCAAAACAAGGTTTCTTCGAACCCTTTGCTTACAGACTAATCGGGATACACCTATATAATTCCAGATGTACTTCAGAGTATAAACTACTGCTTCACTGGATTACCGTAACTACCAAGCACAGTAAACTGTTCAAGGTTCGACTACCCTCCAATGCAAACATTTATGTGACGTTATGAGAACTAACTATAGAACAATAACAAAGTGAATTTTATTATTTATACGATGAAATATTCATTATCTAACTTATATGTACGCTAATTAACTTTTTGAATGGCATTGGTGTAAATTATAGAAAAAAAATATTTTTATATACAAAATAATAAAATATCCCTACACTTAATTAATTACAGTAGGTGAAATTAATACTCTTTTCAAAATATAATTATTATGCCCTCTTACACTACACACTTATTTTTCAAAAAAATCTGCTAATTTGTTTTTAATATATTGTTAAATTGCAAAGTGAATTACCTTTAAAAAATATTAAAGTTGTATTTCGCGCGTAAAATATTGTTAAGATTAACACAAGCAAAACTTTTCTATTAAATATGTTTCTCAATATAGTTTGATTTAATTCCTCGAGATTTATTTTTATTCAGTTACGTTAACTAAAAATCCCGCGCACGTATTACAACACTTCGCTGACAATTTCGACACCCTTCCCTCACACGAACACGTAAAAAACTAAATAAATCTGGTTGGTCCGTTTCACTTTGCTCGTACACGTCCTATGACGATTGAATGAAAAAGCGATATCTTACTTCTCTGTTATTTGGTATCGACCGTCTCCATCACAATATCGTCTCCTTATCATGTTATCAAATTGCGCGCGCAACCTTATCAGAAAATGCATATAAACGCTGGCAACATTCAATATTTATACACAATAATTATTAAAAATCTTTAGAATATCAATTTGTTTTCAGGAAGAATAATATTAATAAATTACCTTTTTTGAATTAAATTATTAACACGATGCTACCACATTGATCTCTTTCTGAAATATTTATAAACTTAGAAAAATATTGTTTAAATTAACTAATAATAATTAAAGATAAACAATTACCTTTATTAAAGTTTTAAGAGTACATTTCAAGATTTTTTGGCTGTTATCCTTAGTTATCTATGGTCAATAGTATTTTAAACCTTGAATAAGTACTCTGTGCCATGGTCATGGCAATACATAAAATATATTTTTTTAGTCAGTGATTCAAGATGGCACTGAAAGCACTTGTCGGACAAAGTGAGTAAAAAATATGTAATTTCAATAGTATTTCGATGCTTTTTTACATTGCGAAAATGTACTATCACATCAGTATATTGTTGGTCATTTATTAAATTATAGATCTGCAGTCTAAATACCTTATTTTGTTCTAATTGCCTCTTTAGCTAAGTCCTACATTCTCATCTTATCGATGAGTAATATCATAATACTCACAATAAAATATTGTATTCTGTCCTATAGTTAGCTAGATTGTACCTGTGAATTTCATTTTTTTTTACAATTTCTCGAAATCAAGTACCTAGTTATCGCACCAGGAGATAGACTTTGGTTTAATAGCGCTACTAAATAACTAAGCATTGTCTACCATAAAGTATTGTAAACAAATAAAATAAATTTATAAATCAAATACTGATTGTTGAGAGAATAAATTAACAACAATATGTAAAAAAACTGAAATAGATCATTCTATCAGCACATAATGCAGTTAAAGTTAAGAGCTGGAGTATCGATTTTCTGTCACCTGAATATCGTGAGGGCGGAACTGGACGTCATACATTGCGATTATTGCGACTGAGTTTTGATGATATGTACTCATGTTAAGTCCATATTAGTCACACCCAGTCAGCCCTACTTTTATATCTATGCAATATTTTAAAACATTAAAATTAAGTACTTATAATTCAGATTACCACTACCTGCATTCTAATCAAGAATGATGCAACTTTACTATTTACACAGGATAAAGATAATTAAATTTATTTTAATTTATAATATTCAGAATAACATACTTAGATCATAACAAAATTATATGAAATATTTCTAGTTTGAATACAATAAGCATTCAACTACCCAATCTACCAATATGTTTAATAACATTTTTAATTATTTAATCACAGTAAGTGTGTCATTCTATCAGAAAACAATTATAAAAATAGTAGAACAGTGGTATTCACAGTTTAAAAATAAATAACTTAACAAAACCAAATATCTGAATCATAATACATTGGGTATTAAAATTAATCATCAAAAACTACTACCTAACTATAATATGTAATGTAAAATATTCAAAATTATAATTTGTGAAAATATTGTCATGCCACTGTAAATGACATAAATTAATCATTAATATTATTATTTTAATATAGAGATTATGAACGAGGTGATCCGCTATCGCGGACCCAAAGGCAAGGAGATCCAGCGCATGGAATGGCGGATCCTAATTGTGGATCAGCTGTCTATGCGCATGGTATCAGCATGCTGCAAAATGCATGACATCTCTGCTGAAGGCATTACTTGTGAGTATCATACTTTTAGTATGTTAATACTTAGAAGAACTTTACTTAAGACCTATTAAATATATAGTACCTTTAGAAATATATTAATATAAATGTAATTACTTTGCTCCATTTTATTTGATGTTGAAAATGATTTTCAAATATTTGATATGAAGATAATTTCACTAAAATTTTCGGAAATTAAAATTGTTAGTCCTATAAAATTAATCACTTGTTCACGGTATAACTATTTTAAGCACAAGTATAAAGTTGTAATGTAAATAATATTATTTTCTATGTTCTAGTGGTGGAGGATATCCATAAGAAGAGGGAGCCACTGTATACCATGGATGGCATTTACCTAATTACACCCTCTGAGAAATCAGTTCATGCTCTCATTAATGATTTTTCAGTCGGTAATCGCATCATGTACAAAGCTGCACATGTATTCTTCACTGAAGGTAAGAAGACAATACAATTATTTAATATTAAGCCAGTATAAATGTCCTGTAGATATGGCTCCCCTTTCACTAAATATTATTAAAAAAAAGCTGCTAACTTTGTCAATAATAAGTATCACATCATATTTGCTTATATTTTGAGTTGCATTGGCTATTTTCTTTTCATTTTTTACAGCATGTCCTGATGTTCTATTTGATGAATTGTCACGTAGTCGAGTAGCCAAATATATCAAAACCCTAAAGGAAATCAACATTGCTTTTGTACCATATGAACAACAGGTTTGTTTTATTGTTGTGTATCACAAACTTATTTTTTGCTGTAGTATTAACTTTAGCCGTATCAGAAATAGTATACTAATTGAAGATGTCTCAATGATCCACTTGTTTTCCACGCTGCTATTGATTAGTCTGTCCTGAGGAATTGTTCAATGAATTGTGCAAGTCTTCAGCTGGCAGAAAAATCAAAACATTGAAGGAAATCAACATTGCTTTCTTGCCATATGAGAGTCAGGTGAATATCCTGTATTTATTTGAGTATAAATACAAATAAATCTAGTATCAATTGTATCCACTAATGATATTCTCTGTGATATTAATACTTTTTTTATTATGTAACAGGTGTTTTCTTTAGACTCACCGGAAACATTCCAATGTATGTACAACCCTGCACTGGCGCAGACACGTAATGCCAACATGGAGCGCATTGCTGAGCAAATAGCTACCCTCTGTGCCACTCTGGGAGAGTATCCATCAGTGCGTTATCGCAGGTTTGTAAGCTAATATTGAAAAAATTGTAGTATATGGTATAAATATATTTTTTACGCTTGAAATTATTTTCTCTTTACAGCGACTGGGAGCGTAATGTAGAGCTCGCTCAACTTATCCAGCAGAAACTTGACGCTTATAAGGTACTCACTTTTTTTATGAGTTTATAATTATGTAATGTAAATTGTAATTTGTTTTGAAATGTAATGTTAAACTGTAAACCACTTACACACTGAGATATGTATTGGTGGCTTTGTATATTTATTTCCCTGACAGTGGGTTAAAAACTCTTAAGTCACATAATTATTACACATAAAAATATAATAAGCAGGTTCCGATTATTCTACTTAGGTACTATGATTTATTATTTTAGACTAAGTGTATAAAATGACTATGAATTTTTTTTAATATAAATATGATTGATATTCCACAACATTGCTTTGGTTTCTTTTGGAGATGCTCCAAGAAATATTATATTGGATACTTAAATAAAATTTGCTCAGTTAGGTTGGAATAAATAAAAAAAAAATGGAATGTGGCCCAAATGGAACAATTATACTATAATTCAATGTTACGTTTTATTAACCAGGCTGACGAGCCGACCATGGGCGAGGGTCCAGAGAAGGCGCGCTCGCAGCTGCTAGTGCTGGACCGTGGCTTCGACTGCGTGTCGCCGCTGCTGCACGAGCTCACGCTACAGGCCATGGCCTACGACCTGCTACCTATTGAGAACGATGTCTACAGGTGAAAATCAATGTTATAATGATTCTACCACATCAGGCTCAGACAACAAATAGTTTCATCAGTGTCATCATCACAATCCATAACAGTAGTCTCGAAGCTAGGTTAGGGTTTCTTCTTAGAATGTGACTGGTACCGACAGGTCAAGGGATTTTTGCCAACAAAACACCGTGCTTGGTAGACCGACGTTCTAACCCCTAACCTGTCATTAATACTTCTATCCAAATTGTCGTTATTTTCTATAGTCTACTTTTCTTTCTTTTACGCACTATCCCAGTTGTAATTCATCTTTCAATACTATACTACTACTATACTATAGTAACTAATTACAAAACCATGTGATTTGTGTCACATTAACGCAATTCAAGTAAGCATGTAAAACATAACTTTCCTATTTAATTTATTGTAGATCAAGGATGCAAATATAAGTTCCTACTATCAAATACTTTACAATAATATAAGTATGTTGTTCCAGATATGAAGCATCACAAGGTCAAATAAAGGAAGTGCTGTTGGATGAGAACGACGAGCTGTGGGTGGAGCTGCGACACCAGCACATTGCCGTCGTCTCCACTTCAGTTACCAAGAACTTGAAGAAGTTCACTGAATCCAAGCGCATGGGTGGAGGTAATGCGTTGGCGATTAACAAATATATTTGTGTACAAACCTTTATTTTGTATACATTCCTTAATCATTGATCTGATTGCTATGAACGATTAGAATGTTGTTCTGTTCTCACAAAAATATTTAAGTCATGTTCTGATCCTGTTGTTCAAGTAGTACAGGTATATTAAATAGCTACAAGTTTCATTATGTAAGTCAAATTAAACTTACTACAGAAAAACATTTGCCAAAGATTTTTTAGAATGTTTTAAGTATCATCTGTACTCATCTACTTAATACTATTTTACTCTTCAGGAGACAAGCAGTCCATGCGTGACCTGTCGCAAATGATCAAGAAGATGCCTCAGTACCAGAAGGAGCTCTCGAAGTACGCGACACACCTGCGGCTGGCCGAGGACTGCATGAAGGCCTACCAGGGTTACGTCGACAAGCTCTGCAAGGTGGAACAGGTGAGATAACTCAGTCACAGATATGCGACACACAAATTATTACAGACTATGGTTCCATATATCTTGGAAGTTTCAATCATCGTGGATTTACTTGTAATCTAACATAGGTGCTGCTTTGGTATTGTAACTGTATCAGGTTTAACTTAGTAGTTCCTGGAATTAAACTATTGTCTGGAGTAAGAAAGCAATTTGGATGATTTAGTATTAGCTTACTGTTTTATGTATTAAAAGTCATGTCCCTACTGTATCTGTTGGATGATCATTTATTAACGATTGACTCAAGCACTTGGACTATGTGTAACTTTTATGTGAAATTAGACGATTATTTGTACAAGGTTTGTCTAAGTAATATTTGGTTGTCAGGATCTCGCCATGGGCACTGATGCCGAGGGGGAGAAGATCAAAGATTACATGAGGAGCATTGTGCCTGTGCTTCTTGACCAGGTAAATATGTTTCAGAAGACCTATTAAAATGTACCCAATATTGATTTTCATAAAGTCTTTCGAAATAACTATATTCATTTCGTTATAGCTGCCTGATAAAGTGATACTTGCCGCGTCTTGGATAATCAGTCATTTTAATACTATTCATATATGTTTACCCCCTAGTATGTCCTTAGTCCCTATGTCGTGGCTACCATAGACAACCTACAAAGACAAAACAAAAACATACATCCAAACCGAAAACAGAAATTTAAACTCATCAGCCAAACTATTACTGATAATGGAACCCAGGACGTTTTGAATGACGGTCCGATGCGGTAACTATTGGGCCCCACAGATCGTCGATTTGTTATGCCGATGTTACAAATTGTGTGTTATTGATTACAGACAGTGACAAACTACAACAAGATGCGCATTATCGCTCTGTACATAATGTCCAAGAACGGCATCTCCGAGGAGAACTTGAACAAGGTGGTGACCCACGCGCAGCTCGACGCGCCCGACAAGCAGACGCTGCTCAACCTGGCCAACCTCGGCATCAACGTCTGCATCGACGTGAGCTAATCATTGATACCGATCTACATGTTAATAGACACAAATAGCTTTGTAGCTTTTCTCTTTTCTTCTCTTCTGTTTTTCCTTTTCTCTTTTTGGTAGATTTTGCCAAGTTTTAGTGTTAGCAATTAAAAA
>DWPA01001214.1:0-19544 GCA_018251375.1 Calpodes ethlius | reverse complement strand
TTTATTAGGATAAACGTACTAAGAACTTGAAATTTTTTTTGCATATATCAAAGTTTATGTGGAGATGCCATTTATTGTATATCTAAAATGAACTGTGTTTGTAGGTTGGATCCATTTTGCATAACTACGTCCAATTATAATTTATACTATTTGTATATAGACAGTTTTTATTCTGGAAAATAGAGATTTATACTCGATAGAAGACAGCTTCTTGGTGATGTTGTGCAGCTACTATAATAAATAAATGTTTCTTATTCATATAACGAGGACAAACGATCGCTGTAATAACGTACAGGAGCAAACATGAGATTTATTATAACCCTGATAAATATTAATGATGATGGTTTCACGCGAATGCTATTTATGTGTTAAGGTGGTTTAGGTTAAGCAAACTTAAGGTTTGGAGCAACAACGTGCTTTATTATTTTTTGTTTGTCTACAAGTAAATTAAGTACAGAAAAACAAAAGCTAGGATAACATGTCTAACGGTATTTATTTCTTAAGTATATTCTTTCAGAAAACTCGTGACTGGAAAGTGGTGGTCGTGTGGTAGGTTTAGCATGTACTCGCTTTTTAGGCTCTTAAATATATACATACTTACAAAAATAGATACATACAAACATATACATACATAATTGCCAGTATACAAAATATATAATATTTTACGTACGAAGAATAATATAATCCAACAATACTGATATTAATGATCTTTCTTGATCTTTTAGTCTGCATTTAGATTCAATCTACTCGAATCTACATAGTGTGAAATTTCTGCGTAGAAAGCAAGGGCGGGTTAAAAATGTTTTATAAACCACATAAAAATATTAATTAAAACAAGCCTTTGAATGAATAAGTGAAATAAAAGAAACGACAAAATGTAGCATAAAATTAAAGAGGAAATTTTAAACTTCATTATAAACAGGTTTTCACACAACTTTTATTTGGATATATTTGTCTATCGGTTATTATTAATGAAATTCCCTCATTCACACTGGAATTAAATTGAACACGTCACAGTTCTAAAAAGTTCTGACAATATGGAAATTCTGTTCAAATTCTAATTTTTTACGACACAAAATTTTATTTTCTTTTAAGAAACTTACCTTGAAATTCTAATCTAATATGAAATTTATTTGGTTTTGACATTATACAATTCTATAACCGAGTAGAAAAATTCCATTTCAGTATTAAATTTCAGTATTGAATGTAGGAAATTGAGAAAGTCTAGAGCATAATTCAGTGCCAAATGAAAGAGGAATTAGTTGCAATACCTTACACACGAAATTCTAAACAAAAATAAAACTTACTTAGTTCGTTCACATCCTTTACTTCGAATGTCCTTTACACCAGAATAGACAAATAAATAATTTAAAAAATGTTCCAAAAAATATATATATATATTATATTAATTAAAAAAAAGTTTTACACAAACATTAAATTACTTCTAGTCTGTCATCTACTGTTGCTAGTAGTAATTAATAGGAATTTCGGTTTTATTCTGCTTCAGATGGAACATTAAAAACCTGAGCTGACGTATTAACGTGCCCTTCGAAGCACCGTGTTTCAAAGAAGTTTTTCTGATACCATTTACCCGACTCACTATAACCGCGTCCAAATTTACAATCTGTAACATAAAACAAATCATATTTATTCATTTGTAAAGATAACTCAGTACAAACATAAGGGATCTAATTACTTTAAAAACAGTATAGAACAAAGTCGTATCACAAAAAAACTGGGAGCACTTTTACACTAGCGTTTTAGTGGACATTCGATGAACTACAGCGTCACTTTGCACGATTGACGAGATTTTTATTGTGATAAGGATAGCAAACGAGCTTGTAGTGATACTATCCAATGCCGGCCATGAATACGCAATTGTAAACTTTGTATTTAAAAATAAATTAGTATAGAAATGAAAGCATATAAAAACTATGTATCCTATGTTATATATCAAATATATTCGATACGTAATATATATTTTTATATAAGTTATAGTATTTACAGACTCCTTAGTGAATTTATTTACGATGATATTGAGGTAAATTGTGAGCTAAATAAATACAATTTCTCCAAGTACAAATTTAAGTTATTGCGGGTTTTAAATATTTATTATGACTATATGAGTAGGATAATACCGCGTTATTGTAATAAATATTGTTTTTCAACTAAATATAGTTTGTTCTGACACGAGGTTATCGTTGCGTAGTTATTGTATCTACTCATGTTTTGTATATATTTAATGCACCTGACACATCTCCGTTAACATTAGCGTTAACGGCTGCACCCAAATACGCGTTAAATAACGCCTTAAAAGATTAGCTACATTAATGAAATATGAAGTATAATTTGGAAAATAAAGGTCCTTGAATGGCCCCACGTCTCGGAAAAAGAAGTATATGGGTCGTCCCTGAACTAGGTTCATTGACGACTTTAAGAAGACAGTGGGTATCCACTTAATTCAAAGGGCTCAGGACCTGTCTGATTGGTGTAAATTAAGGAAGGTCTATGTCCAGCGGAAGACAATCAAAACCAAATGGATGGATGGAGTATGACATATAACGCGTTAGCTAGTGCGTTAATATAAGCATTTATCCACATCTGTGTAATATTATTTTTAGCGCGTGACTTAATGCATTAGGACGCGAATATGGTAGGAGCATTGTTAGTTAGTGCTTGATAAAATGCCACGTGATGAAGTGGCGTTGCAGCCAGCACGTATTCATGTAACGGTAGTATGAAGAAGCACTAAAAAATTCATAGAATAACAAAAAGGTAAAATATTCAAGCACAATCTGTCGCTTGTTTTTCAATCTATGCTAATTACCATATATTTATTGGAGGGTTGGAGTTTATCATAGCTTAAACTACAGTAACCTTAATATCTGCACATGCAATGCACATTGATTCATGTATTTTTTTTCTATAGATTGAATATAATTATTAAGTTATTCATCTATTTTCATTTATTGTCAGGCGTGTTTTAAATTGCCATTCAACCATCATTGTATGTATGATTGTTGCAAAGCAGACTTAAAATCAATTGATAAGTAATCGATGTTTTGTCCCAAAATGAATCTATTACAAAACATAAACATCATTCTAGGTAATAGTATTACGCATAGATAGTAAAACGAAGGTAATTATAGCAACTAAGGAAAATAATTTGCACTAAAGTTTTCACGGTACTGAACTTCAGCTAACGACGGTAAAATTGCTTATCGAGACATAATGCTTGCGTGCCTAATTTGCAATTCTATACATACTATAAGACTAACTGATTGATGTTTGTATAATGTAAGATGTTTAACAAAAACTTTTGTTATGTCTTTGCCACATCTGTTAACGTTAATATTCACGGGTGCGCCCAAATACGCGTTAAATAGTGCGTTAATGCTTACGTACATTAACGGAATTATATACAAATTTAACTTCCCGTTAATTTGTGTTGATTAACGCGTTAACTAGCAATTAAACTGTGAATCACATCAAGTCGTTAATGCGCTAATTAATGCGTTAGAACGCAGATGTGTCAGTGACATTAAATTATCAGACGGCACAGCGACGAACGCCATTACGAGGCTCTGGGCGGTAAGTCTGCGAGGCCTTTGTCCTTGAAAGTAGGTCTGGTCTAAATCAAATATGGTTTAGGTATTTCTCATATTTGACGAAAAATGCTAAATATATACAAAAAAATAAAATTGGAGTTTTAAAATATTTTACATTGAAATTACTTGGGTGGTTGCGCGAGGCCCCTGCAAGGGCAAGGCCCCGGGCGATTGCCCTGTTCGCCACCCCCTAAGGCTGCCATTGAGATGGCATCGCTATACTTTCCAAAGACATGAAAATGTTCGTGAAAATGAATATTTAATTAAAATACGATTAGGAAGTTAGTTACCTAGTATATTTAAAGTATATCTGGAACTGCCCTTTAAATGTTTCTCTTATACTCTAAGAATCACAGACGGCAAAGCTTATTTATAATATTTCTGAATATGTTTTTAATATTTAAATAAAGTATCTACAGAAAATAATATAAGTTAGGCGTAAAGAAAGAGTCGGATTTAAAGATTATAATATTTTATATAATTTTTTTATACATACCTGTGTACATTGAGGAGTAATATGCCTGTATGGTAGTGATAGCGTAGTGGTTCGAACGTTGGTTCCAAGTTTAGAATCCTGTACTCTTAATTTTTAAAAAGGTTTTTCCCTCGCATAGCCGAGGTTTCGAATCTCCATAACGTTTTCAAAGGTGCGTGAAGTCTGCCAGTCCGCACTTGGTCAGCGTGGCGACCATGGCCTTTATCCTTCACAGTGTAAGAGGTGACCTGAGCCCAGAAGTGGGACAATTGTGGGTAGTTGAATATATCTGTATACTATCAATAAGAACTTGAGTAACAAAGAAGGTAAGAAAGAGAGAAAAACACTAAATGTGTAGTATCCCATATACACATTTTGAATAGTATACGTGTAGTAATGAACCAGTTAGAAAACAAACAGATGACGCTTTAGCCAATAAAATTCATTCAATGATTTTAGAAATTAACTAAAATAAATCAATGTATCTGTTACAAGAATTGCTCGTTTAGCAATAACTAGGAATAAAACCTACACTAGTAATAAAATTATACAGCAATTGATAACAAACAAAACACGATCAAACAAAACACACATAAAACATTGTGAATACATTTTAACGAATACAATTTTCACATGAATTAGAACTGAAATTGAAGTGTGACAACTACACAAGTAATAATTTGTTTTCCGAGAAAACAGATAAAAGTTACAGACACGAAATTCGTTAACTTGGTTGTAAGTGGGTATGTACTTTTGCGAATATATCCCAATTTCGGGGCGTACACTATATTTAGACTTCTTAAGGTTCTAATTAACGAATAATATTAATGAATTTGTTACATTAAAGAAATTCTTCGAAGACTGCCTTTGCTGCAGCACAGAAATTTAGATCTCTTTTCTACACTCAGTATCACAAATCCCTATTTTTACTCTTTTGGGGCTTAACTCTAAGATAATAATATAATAAATTAAACAAATTATTTGAATGACCAGAAATAACCATTAGTTAGATTCATCCGTCTATTCGGATCTATCCGAGGTGCTTCCTTAAGTAATCTTTGCTATGAATAATGCTTCTTTTCCACGAGAGGTGAGCTATGTAGCTTAGTTATAACTCTGGTGTATAACAATCTTAAAATATAAGTAAGTATGAATAACTAAATTTGATGTCTAAAGAATTATAATTTTTTATATATCGTGTATGCCCGAAATAACAAAAAAACAGTATTAGGTGCACCTATTTCGGTGACGATATATAATCAAATATGGCAAGTTAAATGTGATTTTCTCAGTGTTTCATTGCGTTGATTTTTTCCATACATACTTTAATGACTATGTAATATTACATTATTATGTTTGTTTATAAATTATGCCAGTGAGCTGGTCTGATGATGGAGTTGAAACCCTGAAACAAAATGACACAACAGTATCTAGTTTGGACACGTTTAATCTATCTCTAGAAGTAAGTTTTAAATATTATCCAGGGTCTGATGATGAATCTCAAAAGTGGCTTTGATAAAAGTGTGTTTATTTTATTCTATTATCATGTTTCTCTAGTGCTATTTTACGACAAACAATCATAAAGTTGTTACCAAGCTATTATTGCCGTTCTTCGAACACAAATCGTTGATATTAACATAAAAATCGTAAGAAATTATTCAACGACGCGTTTCATTCAAATGGAATCGGGGCTACCCTTGCATTTGTTACTGCTTCACATACAATCCGATCTAAACCGCTCAATCAAGAATGAAGCTTATCTCATACGTAAAGAGCTGCAATTTCAATGTCGTTAGACCTCCACAGACTATGATTTGAAAAGATGACACGGTAGGACACTGGAAATCCCTGAGCCAGCACCGCGTACGGTGAGGTACATCTCTATGTGTGAGAACACTGTGTTGGATAGTTGGAAAACATGAGAATGGTACTGAGAGGTCTCGCGCATGCGTCGTTCGACAACAAACAACTTTCCTCGATTCAAATCAACGCCGCTGCTCGGCTGTACCGGCCACCGCTCCGCAACTCCTGAAACAAAGTAATGACTCTAAAACCGTTTGCTGTATCAAAAACTGCACTATAGTGAATTGTATACCCTAGTTCTACCTCATCGAACTGTGTAGTGAATTATTTAGTTAAATACGTAGAGAAATGACACGTTTAGGGTTTTGTGTAGTTAATTATTGACAAAGTTTGGGAATATTCGCGCTCGTTTGGGGACATGTTTGTGAATTAAATCGGTGAGTTCTCGTTTTAAGCACTTCTATTATGTTTTATTAGTACAATTGAATAAATTATTGACGAAAACATAACTATATTTTCACTGTGTTATAAATGCGACACTCATTTAGTATTTTTAGGTATTGCGACTTTTCTCCGATCATCAAAGATATCCCTGAATTAAAATCAAATAATCTTGTTACATTTATCTTTATTACTTAAACGTATTTACTTATTTAAGAGTAATTAAACGGACTTTTATTTATAATGTTTATTTATATAAGAAATTATTATAATTAAACAACGTAAATTAATTAATAGTCAGGCATTAAATGTCATTGAAACACAATAAATACTGATTTCCTGACTCTCATAATCTGTTCTATTAATAAGGGATGTTATTTTTGTAGTTAGTATACGTATAGAAAGCATGAATTTGTACATTCTAAATTTATACTTTTTTGTATATTCGATTTCAGTTCAAATATTCTAAAACCTAAAATATTCTTATACTATTCGAACGGTTTGTTTGTTTACTTTAGTACAACAGTTCAATGGTCCGAAACAAACTTTCAAAGCCTATTTTAAACGCTTTGAAGCTGAATTTGTTAAAATCATTCCTTATTTCTTGCCTAGACAAAAATGAAAGCCACCGTCCTAATTTTGTTGTTCTATATTCAGATTTGTATACGTTATTGAATCAGAAACTTGAAATAGGCCTTCCCCAATATTAGTGGAAACAATTAATTACATAAATAATTTTAGACAGAAACAATACATGTTTTACAATTATCTGGTACGCTTGCCAATTATCGGTGCGAACATCGTTCATAAGAAAAAAAAGAATAACAAAACGTGTTTCTTAATTTGTTGTGTTATAAAAACACCTAAAATTTTAATAATGTATTTACGACTACAGTGATTTCGTTAAGGCTCTCGAGAAACATTGAAAGGGTTAACCGAGGCTAGAGACCCCTCATTTGATCATCTATGGGTGTTCACCAGACCGTGAATCGTGAATGTTGGAGCGTTTCGATATGAAAGGGTTCAGGGAATAAACACACGTTTACAATGTTCCTGTCTTATCGTTGCTTAATTGAATATAATTAATTCCATTGAAATGCGTGATTATATATAACCTAGCAGTTGGAACGAAAGCGACCTGAGTTCCAATTCTGTACGAATCACTAATTTTCAACAGTTATGCTCGTATTACAAATAAGTTATCAATTCCTTCGGTGAAGAAAAACATCTTGAGGAAACCCGGACACCTGAAAGATCTTAGTAATGCTCTCAAAAGTATGTAAAATTTGTTTATCTGGATTTGGTTAGCGTGGTAGATTATGGTCTATATTGTGAGCGAAAACCCGAGTCTAACCGCAAGACAGTAATGGGTTGCTAGGTTTGAACGAGCAATTCTTGTACAAGTTTCGAATATGATTAGAATACGATATCTCCTCAGGCTTTATTACTTAGTCTTAAGGAAGATCTTTTGCTAAGTAACCCATAGCAATCCCAATGAGTTAGACTCGAATCTCCTCTACCAATGGAATTGACTCAAACACCGCCACATTAGCCAAGTACGGATTGCTAGACTAAGTATACGAAGTATGAAAAGATTAAGAAAATATATGCGGGTTTTCTCAAAATTTCTTCATAGAAATAGTTGATAATTAGAGTTATTTTTAAATCGTATAAATTAAAATATAATAATCGCAATGCGTGCAAGATTCACTAACGAACAGAAGTCACGAACGGATAATAGATATTCAAACCATTCGGCATACGAATAGACTGATTACATGAGCATTAGCGCCACCGTGCGAGATCTCCTAGAAACCAATTCTTTGTCTCTTGCTTTGTTCTAACGACCCAAATCCAATGTCAGTTAACCAGCTAACCTGCTTCTATGGAACAACGCAACTTATACCGAAATAACGCTATTCAAAAATACAAATATTAACCCACGAATATAGTTATTTATTAGCATTTATGCATTATATATATATTATTTCTATATCGACACAATAAAACAGTATTATACACAAAAATACAGCTTTCATCTATCAATGGTTGTCCGGTAACGTTGTTAGACACTTTCTTTAATTTGACTGAAATATACATCATAATGGATTTTCCCATAGAAATGATGTCTTTTCGCGGTGAAAAGAAGCTCATGGCACTCTTCATCCTCCCAACTATCTCTACATCAAAAAACATCTCCGTTGCGCTGTGAACAAACAAACACACTTTACAGTATTATTATAGATGATTATTGATTATTAATAATGCTTCTAAAGCTGGTTTATAGACATATATGTTTGGTTTAAAGACATTAATGATCAATCGGCTGAAAGAGCTAAAATTAAGGTTTTTTAGCTACGTTCTGTTATTGACCATGAACTATTTAAACTTACATTAATAATGGTATCTACTAAAGAGCCCAAGCGATTTAGTAAAGCTGGCGAACTCTTTATCTGTAAAGTGCATGGGTCTAGAAATTATAGTATAATTTGTGTTTTCTTTTCGTTATTATATTGTTTATTATAGCTTTTCAATATTGTGTTACAATTTCTTGTCCATTTAATGACACGTATTGACAATATTAATATCAACAATATTTACCGTCAGTGGCGTAGCGGACATCAAACGAGTTATTTGCCAAAATTATTTGGAAGGGTCAACACTCCGACGATGTTAGTAAAATATTCAGAATTTTTATGAATTTTTGCTCCCCTGTATCCCCGGGGGTCCCGCATCATTGATACAGCTAATATGGCGGTAGTTACGTCTGTGATTCATCATCATCATCATTACAACCAATAATTGTCCCATTGCTGGGCTCCGGTCTCCTTGTGAAGTGTACAGGCCATAGTCCACCACATTGACCAAGTGCGGATTAGCAGACTTCACACACCTTCGAGAACGTTATGGTGAACTCTCAGGCCTCTGTGATAACTATAGCAATAATTCGCGTACTTTTGAATATTCTCAGTGGCCAACGTGAGTGCATTTGATTGAGTGATTTGCATACACTCGAAGACAGTATA
Source organism: Calpodes ethlius (assembly GCA_018251375.1). NCBI lineage: Eukaryota > Metazoa > Arthropoda > Insecta > Lepidoptera > Hesperiidae > Calpodes > Calpodes ethlius. The sequence continues at coordinate 10,191 of DWPA01001214.1, read as the reverse complement.
ATTATAAAGTAAATATTCAGTTATGTTATATTATTGTGTGTTTTTAACTTGACAAAGAGATAGTTATTTACGATATTATATCGATCCAAAGGTATACTATAGTTCCCTTGCGGTAAACAATGACCCTTTTTACGTTAAAAGGATAGCAAATGAGTTTACAGTACCACTATCTCCTATCGTCTATCTGTGGCAAACCACGAATAAGGCTTTTGAAGGCACTGTGGTTATTAAGTAGTCCTGTCAGTATTGTGTGAATATGAGTATCAGTTTGCCGCTAGTACAGTATTATCCGCTAGTACAGGACTGCTGATGTTAGTATCGTTAATATAGATTAGACCTGTTATATTAGTAATCGTTACTAATTTGTCCCACTAGAAGTTAATTAACCTATCTCAATGACCCCGGTACTATAGTGGATCACATTTTTTTTTTTGGTATAATATTAAACTACTGGTTGTTGTACGGAAACAATTGTGCGAGAACAAAAAAATATCCTGATCTAGTTTTATTATCCTGGTCCCTCAAAATAGTATTAGTTAGTATTTTGGACTATGCCAATCCAAGAAAACCTTGCAATGTTTGGTTTTATCAAGCTGGGGTTAGCTTCTATCGCTTACGAACTTGGTCTGCCGGCATGGAGATGAGATCAGTACCTAAATATGACACTTAAACTGTTTTGATGATATCTAAATTGTAACTGTATGGGTTTTTATTACGAAATGAATGAACTTTCTTTCTTTCTATATTAGGTAAAGCATTATTTAAAAAAAGTTTATCCTTTTCATTATTCCAGATTGATTAATCTTTATATAAAGTATCTACCTCCAGCTGAATCAAACCTTTTACTAAATAAGCACCGTTCTATTCTAACAGTGTTGAATTAAGATAAAAGGAAAACTTAATCTATAGAGGGGAGTTTTCTCAACTCGTTTCTGATGAATAATTGCTTTTACGTTCCTGAGTGAATTGTTTTCCTAACGCGCTCGAATATATCAAATAGATAAATCTATCATCCTTTATAGTTTAATGTGTTAGAGTGAAATATCATCTGTCCGACGGTCATGATTGTATCCACGCAACCGCAGTTTAGCCGTGACCACGGCCCATGCAATTAGGTCGAAATATCATATAGTGCTCGGTCTGCGATGAGTAAGTTTAAAATTACGTATGGATTTTGAAAGGGTTTTGACAGTGCATTGGTTACTTTGCCTGTAAAGCGAAATAGTCCATGTTCGATTCCTGGCTAAGTATTATAATATCCAAGCCACCCGAATTACAAAGAATTGTACTACGAAATATAAGTGCGCATTTTATACTTAGTTTAGTTCTTTTACGACCGCATTCTTTCATTAAAAATGTGTATATAATCATTTATCAGAATTCCTTAGTAGTTGTGGTTTCGTTATCACAACTCCTATCGGACAGACACTGCTGGGCTTGGATCCCCTTACACAATGTGAGGTTACAGGCCATAATCCACCACGCTGGCCAAGTGCGGTTAGGTAGACTTCACACACCTTCGAGAACATTATGGTGAACTCCCGGGTGTGCAGGTTTCCTCACGATGTTTTTCTTCACCGAAACGAGAGAAACTTGTAATACGCACATAACTTTTGAAAATTAGAGGTGCGTGCAGGATTTGAAATCGCGTCCCCACGTTCGGGAACTAACGATCGAACAACTAGGACAATAGTCGTGGTTCACATGAACATAAGTATAATAACATATAAAAAGAAATCATTGTAATCCATTAACGTATACAAGAATTTCATCAGTATCTATAATACCTCTTTTGTTAGATAAAAATCAAACCCGGTACCTTTATCTGACAGGAATACCAACTAAGCAGGATCGTCGGTATAAATAATATTCCATAATTTATATTTTACGAGCTGGCTTTGATATCCTGTAACTTTTACGACGCCGATGAAAAATATTTTCTCCGTGTAAGCTTTAATTAAAACAGCAAGCTTGACCTTAAGATAATATTAATGTTCAAGGTTCATAGCATTTTGCTTTATGCTATCTTTTTATTACTCTTATGATTAAGATTTTATCAGTACACTCAACGTGGACGCCATGACCCTTAAAGTTTAAAGGGTTCATGAAGAAAATGCCAACACCTCGATAAAATAACTGCTGACAAATATCTTACAGCCGATTGCGGAATCTTTAAATATTAATATTTTATTGTATCGTTGCATAGAACATGATTAGACAATATTTAATGAACCATTAAACACTGTGTCAAACTGGACTTTAATTTGCTATGTTGTTATGTGCAATATGAATAAATTAAAGTTTCGTTAGCGCTAATGTTTCCATACTGTAATTACACTTTAATTAATAGATTATGAAGCTGACCGTTGCAAAGCTTTTAATTAAAATTATTGTGTAATTCAATTCATAATTATAAAGATAATTCAGTATAACAAACCACACTAGAGAAGTCGCAATAAATAATGGTAACTAAATAATAGAGATATTTTGTGTTAGTATTTAAAAAACATTTATCACTCATATAAAGAAAGTTATCGTAAGTTAATTTTTACGTTTGTTTATCTTTTACTGAAAAAAAAAATACTATGGATGGATTTAATGCTTTACGGCATTTATCACCAATCTGCCCTGCTGATGAAAAATTGCGGAAGATAACAAACACTGTTAAATGTTATATTCCTATAAACCTACATACATAAATAAGTACATACATATTCTACTCATGCATATAAATAAATACATACATATTGCAGGTATATTATCTCATACAGTGAGGGTTGCCTGGAGGAAAGGCCTACTTACTTGTGATTTGAAAAACTGGATATTAAGGTCTTTCTTCATTTATCCAGGTATTCATATGTGTAAGAGTTTATACTTTTATATGAAACTATAATTTTCTGAGGAAAGTCTAAAACGTTCTAATTCGTACTTGGTCATCACAATGTATTGAGGCCAGATTAAGTACATGCGTTTTCATTAAAATGATCATGATCCAACCTTAATAGATACAAAAAAAATATCTCTAGTACAGAATGCTGTCGCCAGGGTACTTTTTAACTTTGTACCTAACATTTGAAGCAATCTATCTATCTATAAACCTTTAAAGGTCCACTGCTGGACATAGGCCTCTCTTAATTTGCGCCACTCATTGCGTCCTGAGGCTTCCGAATCCAGCGAATACAATTTGAATTTGAAGCAATAATATCTTCTAAAACTATTTATTTCATCGTAATCGGTTTTATATGAGTACGGATTGATTTTTCATTCTATCACGCATTAAAACCGTGACCTTTGCCGGGGAAGCCGAGGAAATACCGAAGCCTTGTATAGAGCACACTATCTGACGTCCGTTTGTGTAGTATAATTCGCTTTTGTTAAATATTACTGTAGATAACGGTATCCAAATAACCTTTAAACCCGCTATGTTTGCATATGTTCTTTGTGTAAGCAAAATTATTTTTGACTACGATTTTTACTCGATAATAGAGATAGGAGATAAGCAATTTACGCTTATTAGTCACTTGTGAGAATTTAAGTTTTATAGGCTATATCGTTAGACGCTTGGTTGCGAAATTTTGCGTCATAGGGATGTCGCATCAATGAGGTCACGGAATTAGAAATTATAGTATTGGATACTTTATTGTGTATAGTTAATAGTATCAAGCGTTACTTTACTGAAATCCATTGTTATTAAGTTATTATTAAGGTGGTGGTATGTATGTTGGTATATGTTTTATTTATTGTACTGCATGTTTTCCTTTGTGGGAGGGAAGTACCACGCATGTTTTAAAGTATATACCGTCATACATTTTAATCGCGGATTGTTGCAAAGTAGAGTAATAATAATTTATGACTTTATTATATATTGTTTAGTTATCTACAGGGCTGCCACGAGACATCCCTGCATGTGCTGTCTCACTCTGTTTTTTTCTACCAAGCGATGTTCTAACCCGAAGTTCGAACCCTCTGCCTTAGAACGTCGCAACCCACGTCGCGTCGAAAAGCGTCAACTAGTCCCCCTTCACTTTCTCGTCTGAGTCTCTGCAGGCTTGCTCTTCTGACCGCATGAAGTTGTAAAGGCTGCTTGGCCAAAAGCAAGCGTCCATTCGAAAAAGTCTTGTTAGATTAATATTTATTGTTCAGTTTAATGAATGCTTCTATAGTGATGTGACTAGACAAATACTCTTTAAGACTTGTTAAGGGTACCATGCTATAATAGATAATACCTACCAAACTTTGAAGATTAAAAGATCAAATTCAAATAAATACTTTTCTAGGAAAAATATTTAAATTTACTTTAATTCTGCTATATTTCATTCTGTCACCTGTTGCAATTGCAAGTGAACTTCTGCAATGATTAATAAAACAACTTACTTGTAATACGCATATAACTTGTTTGAAAATTAGCGGTACGTGCAGGATTCGAACTCACGCCCCCACGCTCGGGAAACCAACGTTCGAACCACTAGGCTATCACTGCTTTAAAATCAATACATATTCAAATGTACCTATACATATTATCATATACAGAATGACGAAGTGATAAGTATGCCACTATTGCCATGTCTTTATGATGCCACAGAGTTGGTTCTGAATATGTGAAAGCAGTCATATTAGGAAGAAATACTACATTAATATGTCATGAGTATTTGAAAGAATCTGCTCAGTATTGAATTGCTTTTACAGGTATTAAATTTCTTTTAATAGTTAATACGTATTATATATTTTTTTAATTGACAAAATATCTCCAAAACCACGTTTCGAAGTACACTCACAGATATCTATTTTTCGCAGAAGATAAGTTCATGAACGGAACAAATTATTAATTAGAGATGTTCATTAAAATTAATGAAATTTTAAGGGTTCATTTTGTCCTTTAAATATCTTATCGTTAAGTGCGATTGTAGAGCTTCTCGGAAAGCTCTGTTGTTCATTCAATAGATTTAAGATATTAATTTCTCAACGATAAAGGTAAAACAAATAGTGAATTATTATGAATTGACATTGAAACTCCAATTTTATGATTAGAATTATTAAATTTAAAGACGGTAGTCTGATATTTTTAACGACAAAAGACCAAAAGGCTAAAGTCTATTGCCGTGTTCAGACCAAGTTTGTCCCACAGTGAACACAATTATCTGTTAGCTATCCACACGAAAACATTACAACATGGCGAAATATCGTCCAAGAATAAAAATTGTTCAAAAAGATCCATAACTTGAGGAAACACTATTGGAGGATACTTTTATGATCTATTATGGCAAATAATGACATATTGTTTTATATGCCTCAGTCTCACTCGCATCAATGCCGCGACAGCTACGTGAGGCATGGAGTGATTACATGTTGAATATTGTCGCTAGGACATACGATACATATACGACATTTTAACATACATGTGAATGAAACTACAGTTTCATACAAATCCGCGAACACTATATCCGTTGTGTTATCTTTATCGTATCGCTGTCGCGTGTGTGGACGGATACTAAATCGAAAAAAGCTATCTACAAAATAAAGAAAGAAACTTACTGAATAAAAAATGTGTACGTCACAAAACATGACGTTACGTAGTAACTATAAAACTGAATAAGTAAAAGGCAATTGACAATAAAATAAATATTTTTAGAAAACCCAGTCAAAGGACATATTTTATGTACACTCAGTTAGAACATTCGTTACACACGACCATTTCCATCCATCAGTGCCATAATAACGCATGTGCACAGCAAACATTACTCAGTTCAAACCGCTTATACTCAGTTTAAACCAGTTTGAGCCGGTACAGTTCGCTTTAGTTAGATTTGGTTATGGAGCATGTTGTTTATCTATTATGTTTTAAAGTCATTTCAAATGGATATGCTGTTATTTCAAAATGTTTATTCAGTCGTAAATTCAGCTTGACTATCATTTTCTTCTTTTCTCTTCTTTCTTGACTGGTTAAACATTGCTGATAACCATTAGTGGAAGTAGCGTATTACCATCTGGTGATAGCCAGTCCGCTTGTCAGCTTTTGTAAAACCCCTTTTTTACCTTATCCTCTTTTTCTTAACTGAATGAAAAAAAATATATAACATTAATTACTTACAAATAATAATTAAAACGATTAAAATATGATTGAACACAATACCTCTAAGTACTAATACCCCTTTCATAAAAGCTACTTTCAGTATAATAAAATATCTTCATAACATTGAACTTAAAAGTCTATAGAAAATGAAAATTCCACAGTGCAATAACGGAGACTTTTACGATGCAAAAGGCGATTGGAGGTAGCGAAGCTCATTGCTCAAACCGGTCGTGATGAATGCTCGGGCAGGTATTTGATTTATCTCCGTACCAGTTCAAGTGTTATCGAGATTTATGTGGAGTTAGTCGATTGTACAGCAATTGAGCCAGGTTTCGGTGGTATGGTACTGAAGTTTGTGAAATTCCGGATTTATCGCATTTGTTAACGGCTGATTTGGTATACGCAATGCTTGAATGAGTGCTCGTATTTATGTTGTTTTAAAACGTTGAGTAAGGAATTTAACTTCCATTGATATAACTTATTAATGTATGTTTAATACAGATATATTGGTAGGTGGTCAACATATCCTAACATATCTATTGTACTAAACTAACTTCGTCCACTCTAAAACAAGGACTATTAGGAAATTACGAGCTAGTTTCTCAGATCTGAAACTTAAATACGTTTAAAATATTTTACGAATGCTTGTCACTGGGATAAAGTTAAGTATGCAGTACAAAGTTCAGCACCCTCTAAAGAAAGACCTGGAATAACAATAGTTTTTCTTTATTCGTGGCAGTTATTCAGTATTTATATTATGAGTATATTACGATTATGAGAGCTAATCTCTCATTAGATGAAACAGTAAATACAATTAATATTTAAAACTGACGTACATAAGTGTACCAGTAATACTTATTTGAATAAATTATTTAGAATTCGAATAGGTCTCCTATGCTTAAAAATAAATTTAAAAATCTACAAAATTTTGATCGCAGGCTTTAAGCAGTTTAATTATAATACGAGATTAGGTAACCATAGAATAGTAATAGTGATAGTTTATCTATTATAATCATTCATTTATTTAGTTCGAAATAATAATCTCACTAAATACATATATGGCCAAGTATTTAGGAAATTCTAGGCTCGTTGCTCAAAATAACGATGATAACTCAATATGCCTTGTACGTTAGTCGTAACTTTAGTTTGGTGCTCAACAGAAGATGACGTTTATTTTGGCACTTGACTTGTTAAAATATCGGCTTATCTATACTCTATATTACTGTATAAATCTATTGGTTCTGTCTGCACATGAGATGACGCAAATTATATATATATATTTGCGTATATATATATGTATATATATTTATATATATATATATAGGTAAACCCTGAGGTATCTTATTAAAATGAATATCAAATGGTTAATTACGTATTTTTATTCGTATATGTGTAAAAGTAGGAAAAGGTATTCAATCAGGGAGAAGAATTTAAATACATTGCGATCGACTAAAGACACGCCTGTAATAATCGAATTGTAATACTTATTTATGAGCAAATATACCGTAATAATGTTATCTTTCTTAGCGTGTAATATTTTTAATGGAAGCAGATAATCTTGGTTAGAACGTTGGTTCCAATTACTTACGTTTACGGATAAATATTTACTATCACTTGAGTCGAAGAAGGAAAACATTGTCAAGAAATTTATACCCATCCTTGACTAGCGAACACATGTAATTCACTATTGGGATTCTTATGTTACGGGTTAGGATGGCGTGGCAACATAAAACTGAGTGATCTATTAGCATTAGAATATACAAGAGGTTTCTTTTATTCACCCTTATTTCGAGCATAACACTAGGTTTAGTAGTAAATAAATCTAGCGCTTAAACTGGAGGTGATCTATTCGCGGAAGAAGACCATTAGTTTCAGTCTATTTGAGCGATGACATACTCCGTGGACTCTTGCAGACACATAGAACCCGGGGCAATATAAATGTCGGAGATTAGTCATAGCCTGTTATATAAACAGTAAATTGGGTTGAAGTACTTCTATGATTTATTTAAGCGTGGGAAGTGTTGTAGCGAAGTAGTCATAGCTTGACACCTTGTATTTTATGAGCGAATAGTAATATGCTAGCGTCGCTTTGAGACTTTCTTTACGATTAAAAATAATCCCTATATGCCTCAGACTCCCAAATATGTGAAAACATTACATTTCTAAAATTGTACAAACAATTTTATTATCACAATTAAGATCATTATCATCACGAGCCATAACTGTCCCACAGCTGGGCTCGGGTCTCCTTATACATTGTGAGGGATACAGGCAATAGACCACCACGCTAGCCAAGTGCAGATTGGCTGACATCACACACTTTCGAGAACATTACGGAGAACTCACTAGCGTGAAGTTTTCTCACGTTTTTTTTCCTTTACTGAAACAAGTGATAATAATTTTATAACACGGACATAGCTCTTTTTAAATTAGATGTGCATGCAGGATTCGAACTCACGCTTTCACGTTCAGGAAACCAATGTTCAAGCCACTTAACTATCATTGTTAAAGTATCATTTCTAAGATATTTGTTGTCATTTTGTATGTTTTTATATAAACAAGCAATTTAAAAACATGCAATTAAATAGACAACATTATAAAATTATTACTTTCAAATTTACAATATAAATAAGAAATTAAATCAAGCCCAAAGTATAATCCGTTATTTAATTACTGCTCATTGACTGAAGTTCTAAAAGTTACATTAAACAAACTCATAAAACTCAATAAATATTGAACTTAGTAAAAGCTATAAAAGCATTTAAAATAACACAAAGCTTTAAAATCATCCAAGTAAGCAAATGTATAAATACATTATTATATTTTGTATTTCTCACAATTGCAATGCGGCTGGCAAGCGTAACCTATGCGCTGTAGCACCGTGCTACGCCGTAGCGGTTGTAGCGACGTGTCGTAGCACTTGACACACTTTTTATTTTAACGTCCATTATCTCACTTGTTCCAAGGCATTGTTCTATAGTTTTATTGTCTTCACTGTAACGTTGTATCACGTAGTCGCGTAGTAAAATATTTTAGAAACATTCTCTGTGGGAAAATCATATTATTGATTTGAAACTTATAAGCGGTTTGAGGTTCATTTGGTGTTATATGACTAAAAATCTAAAGACATAAACAACCAGTTTTATGTCAATAACAGTTAATACATTTTTATACTAATTCCATTTCAGTAGATTAGGGTATTATAGGACGTGACAGAAGACGGCCCTGGTTGGTAATAGGACCCGGTAATAGAATATTATTGTCAATATTATTAAATCATTAATATTATTATTGGCTATTGGGCAATACATGAACTAACTAAGTCAGTCTCCAAGCTTTTGAAATTATCAGCATATCCAAAAATACCAAAGGAAGACTTGTTAGACATTGGTATATTCAGTATCTATTTAGAGCGTGAAGACTTTGACACTTCGAGCAAATAAAGGCCAAAGATCGGCTTTTCAAATGTGGTGCTGTCGGAATACTCCGAATTCCAAGAACAACAACAATCCAACAGGTCTATATTGACAAAGCTGAAAGTACAAACTCGACTGTCAACTACATGCCTACAGAGAATACTTCTTGTGTTGACCATGCAACTGGCCCAAAGGGCAGTTTCCTCAAAAAAATAGTAACTGTGAAAGCAGGTCGTAAAAGACCATGTGGAAGATCGCCCACAAAATGGCTTAACCTGATAAGAAAGGTGACGCCCTGAATGTATCCGCAATCATCCATATGAAGGAAAACTAGGAGCAACAAAACTAGGAATAATAAAACAAGGAATATCTGCATAAAGGTCTATCAAAGTAGGCACAACCTTTTTCAATGAAGATATGACTGAAAAGAAAATTATTATTGGTACTATTATATTCCTGTATAATTTGCTTAGATGTCTACGACCCTCTTGTTTGGATCAGCCTTGAAACGACTCGTCGTGACCCGGTTGGAGAATGCGAGTTAATTATTTTCTTGAATTCTCTTTTTTGGTGCCCAACATATCAGTGTTTCATGAGCGACAATTAGCAGTTAATATAAATTTTAGACAATTTAAATAAAAAACAAAATTTGTTTAATGATACTTTTGGCGTTCTGAATAAAGGCCTGAATCATTTCAAGGTTAA
>DWPA01001213.1:0-19546 GCA_018251375.1 Calpodes ethlius | reverse complement strand
AATTAGGGGAGGCCTATGTCCAGCAGTGGACTTTTAAAGGCTGATAGATAGATAGATTATCATCATCATCACAATCCATAACTATCCCATTACTGGGCTCAGGTGTCCTCTCACAATGTGAAGGATAAAGGCGTTATTCCACCACGCTGGCCAAATGCCGAACGGCAGACTTGTCACACCTTTGAAAACATTATGGAGAACTTTCAGATGTGCAGGTTTCCTCACAATGTTTCCTTCACCAAAGCATGTGATAATTGACTTGTAATACGCACATACCATTTTGAAAAAAAGAGTTGCTTGCAGAATTCGACCTCACGCCCCCACGTCCGAGAAACCAACGTTTGAACCACTAGGCTATCACTATCAATAGATGTAGTAAAAACTTATATCATTTACACTCCGTTTAGAATATTGTAGTGTAACGTATTAATAATCTCCACAATACATATAATAAGTTAAGTATTTAACTTGGGCTTGTATAATGTAATTAATTACGCCCACAAACTTAAAGTAGCAATCTTCCCTCGATATTTTGACATACTTGAATTATAAATATACGATAATTCATATTAGAGACTCAAAATTCTAATCTAATTCTTATGACGAAAAAAATACTTCACATTGACAGTATTTAACACCTTATTTTCTTTAACAAAATAACTTGTAAGCCATATTAAATACTAAATTACCTGCGGCTTATAAAAGCAATAAAAAGATTGTCAATTTATTTCTATAATTAATTGCCAAGCAACGCTTTGTTGTTAAACCTTTCCATTAATATGTTACCTTTAAGTTGTCATCTTTCCAACTATCCCCATATCAAAAAACATATAAAAATGAATGCTCCGTTGCATCTTGAAAGAAGAACAAACAGACACACTTTCGCATTTATAATATATATATATTAATATAGATGAATAAAATTAAGCTTTTTCGCCTTTTTCCTTGTGTAAATATGAAATATACTAAAACGTAGACGCCTATAACTGCATCATTTTTAGAATTGATAGATATATAATGGTTTATTACTGTTGTTATGACAATCACAGTATATAGGCATGAACGCTTTCATTCATGGTTGATATGCACAGTATCTCCTAATGTTCGATGGCACGGAATGGTATGGTCAGCGTTAGATAAGTAATAATGCAGTTTAATGGGGGCCCACACATCGGTCGGCCTATCAACTGCAATATCGCTTTATGAGTTGAGTCACTTCAGCTATCAGACGATGTCTTTGGTAATGATATCGCACAAACATTTCCCATTAGGTTATCTTAATGCTAGTGGTAATTTGAGAGTAGTTAAATTATATTTGCAAACGTTCTTACACTTAAACTGCCCGCGTTGTATGAAACAGAATATATTTATTGAAGTTTCTATGTTACAATAAGGAAAGCTTTATAATATCCATAATTTATTATTTAATAATTTTAAACAATTCTTATTAAGTTAATTGAATTTTTCTTAATTAGTGTTTTTTTATTGAGATTTTCACTCTTACATCAATCGACAGGGGGTTCGATGTGCGCCCGAGCGAGTTCGCGCGAATGTCCTAAACATTTTATAAAATTCGTAGCACGTAAAATATAATATCCCTACCCACAGTGAGTGTACGCGTTGGGAGCAAATATCTAAATGTAATTTCCATGCGTTGTCCCCGCAATGTTTTCCCAGAAAATATTAACATAGAAGGCAAGGGGCTGAATCTCTCCTAAGTAAGTTGCAAAAAATATACGTGATTTTACTTCAAAGTCCCTTTTGTCTTTATGGAGGGAAGGCATAAAAGTACAGGCACCGGAATGGCACATACGAAAAAATTACGCCCCGTAATGATGATGTGCCCGCACTTTCCTTGAAAACAAAATATTTTCCTTTTACAGTGACAGAAATGTATTCAACTAACAACAGGGAGTTTTACTGTATTCTATCTCCGCACCGGTGCGCAGTGCCCCGGTGCTCAAACGGTGAAGTGTAGTGAAGCCGCGCGCTATACTCATTTCTAAACTATTCTTAATCATAATAATACGTAAAGAAAAAGTTTTTATTAAAACAAATTTTTCAAAGCTGCATTATATGTTAGTCATAACTTTTAAATAAAAAAAACAGCATTCTCCTATGAATTTCACTAGCTAAAGTGTTTATTTAGTAGACAATGGTATTACCGTAGTAGCTACATATGAAATAATATTAAAATGTACCTTTTTTAAAAATATATATATATTTTTTTAAATCAATAAAGACAAAGCTTACCATTACAGAGAGATCATAATAGTGAGCTAGAACACATACATACTTCAACTGTTTATGAGAGGCGGGGTATACTACAAATTCCAGATGTCATCGCAATATCAGGTCAGGTTTGCCATGATATTCTAATTACCATTGGAGTCACAGCAAACGAAATGTAGATGTGATCAGACCAGTAGAAGTTGCTTCAACACCGATAGTTCTGGTTATCTTCGAACATCTAAATCTTTTTTCTAAATAGTTAATGCATGGAGCTACGATGCCACAGACATAAACATAAGACATACAAACACACAGACAAACGTATAATTTATAATACCCTATTTTGCTTACAAATGAAGCATTCCTAGTCAAACGGTCTCGTAACTCGTGAGTGATAGACCGAGGTGAGGAATTAGGGACTAGATCGAAGTTTGGATAAAGTGGTCCGTAGAGGCAAAACCTCTTGAGCGCTCTCGGGTTTGGAAGGCCACGTTAAGCCGTTGGTCATTATTTATATCATAAGACACCCGTTGTTAAGCTTTGTCGGAAACCTTCCGGTGACATAATAACTTCCGACGTTTGGGTTAGCCGTTAACCCTTCCGATCAACATTGAAGCAGCGCGATGAAGAGACTAGCTACCATCTTTCATTAAAGTGGGAACAAACAAACAAAAATGTTTATAAAAGATATTGAATATCTGATTTCAATCGTTTTATCCGAAGTAGTATTAAGTGGTTCACGTATTTTCGGCATTAGCTGATAATCGCCTTAGAGAGAAATTTTATTTGTATCATTATCAGAAACTGTAGGGAGCACTGAGAGATCGCAGCGGGTGTCCATCAATACACTCATATACTGAGTGTTTGAATCGCTTAATCTATTTCCCAGCTAATGCGTGCCCATTTCCCGTAAGCGACTGGGGTTAGAAAATTATTCATATTAAGATACTTATTCGGCTTCCTACTGTGACGTTCAACGAAATTGGCTAGCTTAGTTCGGTAATGCAGGAATATTTTTGCCGATTTTGCGAAAATACGAAAGTTTTAACATGCAATGAAAATGTTTTCGGGAACTTTTACAACTGCGGTTATTTAAAAAGCGTAGAAGTCCGCTACCGAAGTATTCATGAGCGTTTACGTTCTGTACATGAGTGAAATATAATACTCGAATTTCATGTTGAACGTTTTGAAACTTATATAAAATTACTTCGAATCTTTATTTAAAGACTCGACATAAATAAATGTGAGCAAAATTCAACCACCACGCCAGTCAGTTATTTATTTAATGGTTTCAAAGTTATGTGCAATATATAAGTAGGTATAAAGGTACGAAAGTTTACAAATGAAGTACTTATTTAATTACCTACTTTTTTACAAGTCCAGTGATCTAGCAAAGAGGTTCCCTTTGCTTCAAGAAACGATTACGTTAGTAAGGGATTACCCTTACTACCAATTATAGTAAACGCACCTCTAGCAATTATTGTTACTCGTTTCCATTAAGCGTTATATAATTTATACATATTTATCTCGTACACAATACTTTCCTAAATCTCTTTATCTATTTATTAAGAAAAATAGACTAAGATTCTAATCATCTTTTTTTAATCAATACCGTGAGATAGATGCATTATTTTATTAGTAAAAAGTCCAAAAGAATGCCGTGTTAAAATAAGTGAAGTAAACCACGATACTTGGAAGCCAGATTAAGTCTGCAATTTAATTAGTGTCTTAACCGTTCCTAGTTATACATGAGAAAGTTTAGAACTTACATGAATTTCATTAAAACCTTATTTATAACATAATCTTATTTATAACTGGTTCTGTCACTTGATCGACACTTGATCGTTTAAATATATCCTGCTTTGATATGCTCTGGATTTAAAAGTTATATAATTCTGATTTGATTTGATTGATGAAGAAACGTTGATTGAAACCCCATGCACACCTTTTCAACAAAATAATGTTTACATACAACGCATTCCTTACATAAAGATATACATTTTGTTATTTCATAAAAATCGGAACAGGTTACAAAACTGATCGACTCATCGAGTCGATACGTAGGTGTCTACTTGTCATTAATATATACATATCTACCCTTTAGTAACCCTTGACAACAAGTTGTGTATTAAAATATTATATGTATATATGTTGTCTTTAAGACTTTAAAAAAAATGTACTCGAAGATCCATAAAAGACTTACCTTAATAAAACTTTACGAAGACGAATTTCCTTTCCCCTGAACTGCAACGCAAGTCCGGCTTAAATCGATTTAATTTATACCGCAAACAAAGTGTATAAACAACTAATTTATCAAATAATAATTATAAACCAGCAAGGTCAGACATACTTACAACAAGCAGCAAGTAAACTAAGCCAGTATAAGTTTACGACCATCTAGCTTTACGATGCAAACTTCTGTAGCGCCGGAAATATAAATTCTCTGCATAAAATCCTCCTGGATATAAAAGTTGCTTACGAATTGTAAAACATTTAATAGTACATTACTTACTTTCTCCTTAATAAAATTCAACACAACATATTATGTTGCCTGAACTACGTTTGTAGAATTTTCAGTTGATATTGCAAACTATTTCGAATGTCTAATATCGATCTGCTTTGACCATAAAAACTTACACAATGTAATCATTGTTATTTTTGTTAAATGTAAAATATAATTTTAAGTATTGTTTTTTTATTATATTTAATGAAATAATAGCAGAGATGTATAGTGACGTCTTCGTACATTTTTAAAGTTTGAGTTTATTTCTCTGAATATAAGTAATAAAAAAAAATCATTCTGAAATTAGGAAAATAAAGGATTTTTATTTTAAGATTTTTATTCATAAAACCTACGCAATAATAAAAAAATGTTTTAATACTATTTACGGTTATCTTTACTATGTTCTAAATGCCAAAGGGTGTTTGTTTGTTTGTCTTTCTTTCACGGTACAACGGAGCGTCGTTATGGTATGATTTTTGGTTTGGAGATAGTTGGGAGGACGACGATTACTATATGCTACGTTTTATCGCAAAAGAACATCTCATTTTTGATCCATTAAGATCCATTACGATGTATATTTCAGACAAATTAAAAGAAATGTTTAACAATAAAGCGTTGCCTGGCAACCATGGATAGAAACAAATTGACAACCTTTTTATTGCTGTTTCTTTCTGACGCGCGGGTAGAGCCGCGAGTAACATCTAGTAGATTTATATATTGTTTAAAAAATATTACGAAACAAAAAATGTTTATGTAAGTAGTTACAGTCACAGGGTCTGACCACGAGTGCACTATGCCTGTATAATTTTACGATTGATGCCTCTAGTTTTACGACGGCGACTGCTAGGGCCATAAAAAAAGAATATTTCTAAGACATTGGGCCTTTTGCTGTCTATTGTTTAAGCTTCTTTCTTCAGGTCCCAAGTAATACCTTACAGTGTTATCCTTACCGTCGAACGATATAAAACGTAAGATATGGACAATGCAGTAATATTTACTTACAAGAAAATGTAATATTTTAATACATTTTTACTTTACTACCCTACACTGTATTTATATTTCTGAATATTATATACTGAAACGATGTATTTAATCTACTCTATTCAAGTATTACACTATTTTCATAATTTTCATGTTTTGAAATAATACATGAAACCATTTTCTCGGAGTATAACTTTGTTTTTATCATATAGAGCCAAAATCATCTTTAAACATTGGATACAACTACAGAATACAAATTAACTAATTATATGAATGATTACGTACTATGGGTTTTTATCAATTTGGATAGTTAGCTGTTTATAGTAAGGAAGTATATGAATATTTAAACCATTTCACTTTCAGCGTGAGAGAGTAGGTAATAAGTGAGTTTCCGATTTCTTCTTGGCCTTGATACCTTGCCTCGCTACAAATATTCATAAATGATGGTGATGACTTACAGATATATTACACAACTATTAAATAACTCGTCTTCGACTGTTGTTGCCTGCTCTAATAAAGAAACAATAATTAAAACCGCTTAGTGTATATGCTTACTTATTTAGCTAAGTTAATTATGAACTCTTATTTAACTTTCAGTTAGTTAATTCCAAAGTAAATTACAACTAATTCCCTTTAACATGTGTAGTTTAAACTTTGTATGTTTTGGTTTAGATTTCATAGTATTATATAGTAAGCATGACTTCAGTTTAGTATTTGTTCTAGGCGAAAAAATGCTCAACGTTAATACTAAATTACTCATCTCACTAAATTGAAAAAAAACTTGCTTTTCCATATTTTTAAAGGATAACTTTTATTTTCGAAATGTTCATTACTATTACTAAAATTCTCTTTCATAGAAAGCCGAAAAAAAATATCAAGTTATAAAAACATATTTCTATTCATTACATAACAATTAACTAGTCGCTATGTGAGGTACTTTTACAATATTTAAACAACACGGCATTTCTAAAGCTTGGTTTTATGATAGTTGGGGTCCGTGACATTTAGTTGAGAACAAGGATTTTCTTTTACATTAAGAAAATATTGTATAAATCTGTTGGATTTCAAACTCAATTGTTTTGATACAACTAAACACTGTTAATTGCATATAAATTATTATATTTATACGTTTGTAATAGAAAACATTCGAATAATACTCGATGAATTTATTTATAAAGGAAAACTCGTAAATTACAAGCACACAAATTAGCGCGAAAAATATAAGACAATAAGATAAGTATAGGATCCGAAGTTAACCTTTCCCGATGATAGTTTAACCATGGTGAACAATGGACAAGTTTGCGGGTAGGAATTTTAACTTGCCATATATATAGGGTAGTTACCCTCGTTCTAGAATTTAACGTTATTTTTGTACATTATGAGCATTCACCGCCTGCCCCTCCGTAGAGGGTAGTCCTAGTTTGGGCGCTAAAAAAAAAATAAAGTTATTTTTGTAATGTAATTAGTCGACAACGAGAAGTCAGCGAAGTCTCGTCACTACGAGGTCACTGTCGCTCATGGGCATCAGTAACACCAAAGCATCAAAGCATCATTGACGTGTTACAATGCATTACGACTGGTACTTCGATTCTCTCCCTATTTATTTGCTAAAAATGTAGTATCGAAGGACCCGTAATAATAAGGTACCCGATTTCTTCTCGACCAGAAACGTGAGTAATATGTTTGGTGCTAATGATGGCGACTTGTCGTGATCTGATTTCCATCTCCTACAATTGACGTGTGTAATTGTTTATCTTCTGTATTTAAAATGGTTAGGAAAAAAGTTGTTGGAAGTAAAAATTAGAAGAAATAATTATGAAGTTACAAGCAATTCTTACCGTAGTAATAGAATATCTGATAACAATGTTACATAAAACTAAATCTGATAGTTTGAACATGGTAATATAACATGCTGCCTAGATTTTTATGTAGTTTCTATCGGTAGAAAAAGTGATTATATGGATTATATAAAAAATCTATAAAATTATTGTATTGGAACCAGAAGAATTGAAGAAATGAAGATAGCTAGTAACTAATAAAGTAATAAAAATACACTAGATATTATTATGACCGAAATAAAAGGGCATAAGTAATTCGAACGCCGTACCAAGTCTCACTTTAGCAAAAATGGTTGTATTCTCATCAAGCGGGAGCTCCGTTTAAAGAAATAGGTAATTATTCGAGCGGCAAGTTTGGGCGATCGTGCGGCGGCCTCATTAGTATGCGATGCACGAGATGCTGGCAGAGGCGATAACGCAAATTCGTTTTGCCCAACATCTTGCTAATAGAGTTTCACTAATTTATAAGCCCGTTAAGCCCCAACTACCCCAGACTTGCGTATAAACTGTCCGCAGCGAATGTAAAAAGGATTTGACGGTAAACCCGCGTTACATATTTGATGGAGCTCAATCTTTCTCCGCGTCCGGAAAGTATGAACGCTTAATTATGAAGAGCTTCTCAGGAACTTTATGAATTGTTGCTTCCAGGCTCTCGAGATTGTTTCTTTGGTTCCATTTAATCAAGCCTTAAGGAAATTATTTCGCGAGAGAACGTTACAGTAATACTACAGTACAATGGCAGAGCGAAATTAAGATAAAAAGCTTATTATGACAGACATTCCTAATTAAAAATCCCGATTTGCTTATAAGCCACAAGCGCGCGTCGCACCTGGGGAGTGTTAAATTACTTAGTCTCGCGACGTAAGTACACTCGACAAAAAAATGCGCTCTCAACTAACGAGGGTGAGCTCGGGTCACTACTATCCCTAGCTCCCTAGCAGTGTACGTCGCGTGCATGTGGGAGATGTGCACAAAATGGAATTATTTACGCATCATGACGTGAAACTAACAATCAAGTTTAAGTGCAGTAATAAATTTTGCCGGACAAAACAGCACTGAAAATACGCAGCGTGCTTCATTCAGTGCAAATGTGATTAACAAAATACTCGCGCTTCGGGAGGTACAATACCGAATCGTGATAAGTAATTTATTGTTCATGCACGTTGCGCTGTTACACTAATTGTGTTTCAAAAAATAACCTAACAAAAGTAACGTTAATGAACTACACAATTCCCGTTTCAGTTATTTTGAAAAGTTAATCAGAAAGTACTGTAAAATGTTTGCGTTTCATTGGAATAAAATAAGGCAAGGCAACTATGTCCATTTAAATAAAAAATACACGATTGATTTGAATTAAACTTTACATGGAACAGTAGTACCGAATATCCACTAGAGTTTTACGCAAATATAAGATATCATACTTAATTATTATATTTTTTTAATGAAACGCTAACTATACATTGGACAGACTAAGCTAATGGTACTTTACACAGTTATTATACACTGTGGAGGAATACAAACAAAGGATGTTTGAAAATTCTATTCCTAGAGGAGTCAAGTGGAGTGTGGGGATTGGTAAAATTATTTACTATATTGAAACTAATGAAGGGCCGAGTTACGATCCCTTTTATAACATGCACATAAGAAATGAGTTATCAATTAATTTGGTAAAGGAACGTATTGCAAGGAGTCAGGGCATTCAAAAAACAAGTAAAATAAAGCCTTACAGTTCTGCGGACAAGCAAATTTTCACTTAATACATGACTCGTTAGATATTTGACATTAAAATCTGTTCTTTTTATTTTTAGACAAAAGATCTTTCTTGATTCAGATAACGGCGGCGGTGCGAGCTAACTGGAATTTATATCGTGCAGGAAACGCGTTAAAAGTGGTCCGGAAATCGCATCAAGACGCCTTTGCGGGCCGCGCGGCTGCCCGCTGCTTAATTTATACTCGCCAACTTGTGGCTGAGGACATTTCGTGAAAATATTTCGTTATATACTAGTAAATCACATTAAATTTATATTGTAACATTATTATTATTTTAATAAATTAATCATATCTCTGTTAGGTCAGCCTAAGATAAAAGAATCTCACAAAGTAATATTTGCATTTGCATCACATCATTAAACTTTGTTATTATTTTTTTGTTTACAAAATATGTAATAAAATTCAACTATGTATGGTCAATGGATTCGGGGAAAATTCGGTTAGAGAGAAGAGTTTATATTTCTGATTTTGCAGCATTTAAAGTTAAAATAAAACTTAGAATTCTACATTTATGTCGTAAAATACACTTACAATAAGTATGGAATAATACATTCTTATTATAAGTGGTGAACTTTACGAAACAGATCCTACTTAGCATTGTGACAGGACACAATCAGGTCTAGTCTTCTACAAGTAGGACCTGCTTGCATCAATCTCGATTTCATCGTCATAACCTATCCGCGTGAAGCTGTTAAGGCCGATATAGCCAACAGTAGCAGTCGATAAAAAAACATGCATCAAAAATCAAACTTCGCGAAAGTCAAGTCAGTTTTAATTTTTATACGGCTACCAAAAGGCGTCACTAAAAATTTAACCTAAGACTTATACATACAAATTAATAGATTAATGTAAATAGAAATAATAATATTTATATTTTTGTACATTTACTGGTGCCTTAAAGCACTTTATTTAAATAATTTAACTCTTGTTCTTCCTTACCCTGCAAGGAACAGAACAACTATCGTTATTTGAAGCAGCACTTCAATGCTCTTGTTCACTATTTGAAGTACCGAATGTCGCCTCGTGCTCCAAGATTTATTTTAATGCCACAACCTTATCCCGAAGATTTTCTTTGTAGAAACTGTATGGCGTTGATTTCGTTGTAGAAAATATTATAGATTTATATCAATATTACTACTGCATTTAAGTCTTAAAATTATGTTGTAGTAATTGAATTCCATACAGACGGTCAGTCATTATATATTTGATCCTTTAAAACCTTCATATATCTTAAAAAAAATCAAGTCGAAAGTGCACTTCACGCGGCGACTACGCAATGCGTTTTTCGAGATATACGGTCGACGATCGACTGATGGTGGCTGTAAGCACGGATGCCGTATAAACAGTTTTTACTTTTCCATACATTTTCTTTTCTTTCTAAAGTTGAACGCCGGCTTTATACGTCAATATAACGCACCACGTAGTTGTCGTATGAACCCAGCGTAATTAAGATGAATGGAGTTACGCAAGAGTATGTACGGTCGTTATATTTTTAGGTGTACGTTTAGTAGCAAAGTTTCTGAAGTACGGATTCCACTACGCCACTCCATTGCGTATTGGTGAAAAGTTTATAACCGACCAGTGTTTTAGTTTTTATATCGCCCGACGACCTTCTGACATATTTTAACGACCTCTAATTAATTATTGCAATTGAGACCAACGGCATTATGCGGTCTCTGAAACGAGCTAGAGCATTCTAGATTTTCTCAAAAGAGACTCGTACCTTGTAGTGGGCAATTAATCGGTTAAGTCAACTTCGATTGAAATTGAAGTTAAATATTCAAATACACTTTAGTTCGGTTCAATAATGGCTAAATAAAAGGATAAATTATTAAATATTTCTAACCCCAACTTCCCTAACATTGCGCTCTATCAAAATTCATATCGGTTGAACATTTTGTGTCTGGACTGCTGTCTGCATTTTTATACACTTGATTTCTAGAAGAGAATATAAATTTATCGTTCGGCGCAGTATATTACTGCCCGCCTTACATCGAAAATGATCCTAATATACTCAGATATTGAACACGTGCGGCCATTTGTGAAATGTAATAAAATTCCATGCCACATAAAATAATTAATTAATTATAAAGCAGCACTAATAATCTATTACAATAAATAATAGTGATAGGTTGTTGTAGTCACTTTGCGTAGGAAGTTGTGGGTTCGATTACTGGTCAAACTGACAGTTAAGTGACAGATAAATGTTTGCTAACGAGTTGTACGTATTTGTGACATCTTATGTCTTCATGGCAGACGCGTCATAGGTAACTCCTGTATTTAAGTATGTGTTACATGCCAAGGTTGTGACTAATAATGATTGAAGACCAAAAACCATAATATACCAAAAGTTTACAACGCTAACCAAATAAATCAGTCAACACCTCTGTTTACTTTTCTAGAATATTAAGAACGAAAGCAATCAGAAAAAAATCGCCACTGAAATCGTTTCGGAACTGAAAGTATCTAATGAAACCAAAGACCAACTCGTAAAACATAAAATTGCGAGTAATGCATTCAAGACGTATCTTGAGCCGGTAAATACGAAACCGAGTTGTTGTACACGTCTCAAGACGGCTAGACACTCCCTTGCATCTCGCTTCATCATTTGAGATACAAAATGGATTTCTGCTGTACTTCGTATAGCTTTTGTAAGTACTATTGGAAAATTGGACAGAAATTTCAGAGAGATTTTGCTAAAAATCGTCAAATATAAAACTATAATTTAACTTATATTAACACTCTGATTCGTCTTCTGAACGACTAAAAAAAATTAGGTCATACGTTTCATATGTGTTTTAAATGTTAGTTCATAGCTCCATTTTAATTTCTCTGAATGAACTTAACTAATCAACGTCCGGCCCAAACGTAGACTTAAAAGCTGAAATTTGTCTACACAAATGTTAGGACTAAATTAAAAAAGAATCCCACGGGATGAGGAATAAAAATAAATTATAATTTCGTTTTTAAGCTGTCTTATTATTTCAACTACCCTTACTATGAAACACTTAAAATTTGGCATGTAAGTATGATGTATCATATTTTAGGAATATTTTAAAATTACCTAGGGATAGGAATTAAAAAATAATTATACTTTTGTTTTAAATATGCCTTATTTTCGTGATGAAATTATAGTAATCTCCGAGTCTATGCGAACATATAATGAGTATTGCAAAACTATTTCTTACGGACACTAATACAATCCAATAATATGGAATCTGAATCCAATAATCCAACATTTATAGGATAGATAATATACATTGGATAGCAATAATTACAATAAGAAAATACTTATATTTTTCTTTTACAGTCTCCTAAATCGAGTAATCCTAAATGAAATTATCGGATAACATCGGAAAACCCGATATAATTCAGTATCCGTAAACCGGTAACCAAAACCGGTAAAATATAATTCACATATCCATATCCGAAACACATATTCTATATACATAACATTCCAAAATTACTCGTTCCCCAACCTTTACTTTTCACCTCCTATACTGTTTGTGTATTCATTAGTAAACAATGCCAAAACTTGAAGTTTATTTTCTCATGTCTGCCTTTAATAGCCAAGTTATGATTCCAGAGAGAAAATTTAATCGCCATAGGAAAAACAAAGCGAGGCGTCACGTCCGCTCCGCTGTCACGACCGCCATGCACAGACTACATTATAATGTACCGAAACCGCCATGCAAGTAATCATAACATCATAAAACTTTTGCACTTCAACGAAAACCTTGCGAATCTTCTCGAGGCCGTGTCTCGGGTAATCAGAACTTAATGAAAAGTGCGCTCGGACGTCAGACGCGGTGTTACCCAAATTTTAAGAGTCACGTAAAATATTAAAGAGACGAGATGAAGTGGCCAGAGATTCATTGCTCTTCCTTGTTTTTATTATTCGTAAATAAGACACCCCCAACACGTTTGTGTGTTCATAACATAAAACCGGGTGCAGTAAAGTTTCTCTTCAACGACTCTCGTGTAGCTCTCATAAATGTTTAGCGTCTAAGTACGTCTGTGTATTTGGATTTCTTATAGCCCTCTAGATATATAAATAAAAAAGAAAACCTTACAAAATTTGGGACGTCCATTTGTAGTCAGCTATATGAAATTTAAGCTAGTCCGTTAAATTTTAGAGTATAATAATGTAAGTAAGTACTAAAATAGTACCTTGAAATAAAAATATATATTTTAATGATTGCTAAATATTGTAACAATATTTTTTGAAAAGATTCCAAGTAGCTTAGCCCTTTAATTTGTCAAAGATGTCAAAATTAAAAGATTACATCTTGGCTGAGTCTCTCCAGCCGAGCCCTTTCTGTCCACGTGACCACGTGACACGTGAACACTTTTTTTATATGTTAAATTACATTTCAAATGCCTAGAACTTTGAACTACGTCAGTTTATATACGTGATATACGTTATGTTTTTCACTGTTTTTAAATTACCT
The DNA here is from genome assembly GCA_018251375.1 of Calpodes ethlius. Classification (NCBI taxonomy): domain Eukaryota; kingdom Metazoa; phylum Arthropoda; class Insecta; order Lepidoptera; family Hesperiidae; genus Calpodes; species Calpodes ethlius. Next base: position 5,771 of record DWPA01001213.1, on the reverse strand, counting down.
TAATTACCTCATAGAGCTCCCAATCACCTATATCCCCAATTACCTCAAAGGGAAACTGAATAAATCATTTCAATATGGCAAATCTATAGACCGCTCTGTGCACATCCGAACAGTTGAACATTAGAATGCTTTTCATTGGAATAATTCGTAAATTTTTCTCATATGTTTTTATTTCGATAAAAGGTTAATAAATAAATAAATTATTATTAACAATTTTAAAGTTTTACAAAAAGGACAACGAACAGCTACATTTTAGTTTGAAATAAAAAATAGGGCTTATTTAAAATATACATTTGTCTCACAATCTAACAATTAGTTGTAATTTTTTGAATCTCTTTAAAATTTTAATCGAAATTAAACTTAATGAGAAACTCATTATTTCATTAAAATGAATAGACACTATTTCATTGCGAAATTAGATATAATTATAACATACGTTTGCTTTTGAAAAATGTTATCATACCGGAAACTAGAAAAATTCACACCATACATGCTTTTAAAAATAAAAAGAAAACAGTTAAAGTGTGAAATAACATTTTATATTGTTTTTAATAGGATTGTCGACAACCCTACCTACAACAACCTGTAATATCGTTGGCATTACGAACAGTTGAGCTCAGTAAGTTTCTAGTAACTCTTATTTCTTTTCAATTCCCTTTTATAAAGATATTACCTAATGAAATGAATAAACTTTGGCGAACGTTCTGTTATTTAATTTGCTTAATAATACTGACAAACTCGCGGGTAATATTTTGTGATTTTAACAGAATTCAGAAAATATAATGAAAATAAGTCATAGAATTGTGCTGTGCTAGCTCTTGCACTTATTTTTTAATAAGTGTGTGTATTAAGATTAATTATTGATTATAAGAACAACATTTAGCTTCTAGGTATTCTAAGCCGTACCAAGTATTCCCAGAAGTGAATGGCGCCATATTATAGTTGGGTACTGCTCCTTTTTCTTGGCTACTTTCCAGTAAGCCTATTTGGATGGTGGCGGTCTAGCCGGCTAAAGATCCGTTCAATTCTTTACGTATGACACTAAGCGATATTCCCAGCAGTACGAGTACAGATTTAAACCATCGGAAAGCTTCGCATTACTTACTAATCTGAATGGACGGTCTGTTTACGAATGAAAGAAATTATAGACAGACATAATATGACCGTAGGGTAATGTGCGTAATTTGTCAATAGGTGACTGATATTGGCAAAAAATACTAATTCTTCGTCATCGGATAAAGCGTCTTAAATGTCTTTGTTTCACGTGAATAGGTGACAACCGAGCTGACAAGCCTACACATAATAAGGGGTTACCAGCCCCTACTGACGTTAATATCTCCGAATACCAATAACGAAGAAAAAGGAGGCGGGCAATGTGCTTATTACAATAAATGTTTTCAAATTAGCAGCCGGTAAGTTAAGATAAGTTATTATTTGTACACTGTAAACCATTTAGCATGCAGAAACATTACAGAAGATTACAGATCTCTACAAATCTGTAATCGTTAAATTCTTAAAAAATATGTAATGTTTTCGTTTCCGATTTATTAAAGTAAATTCCTCCGTCTCGCATTACCCTAATAATTAAGCGTAATTAATAGTATATATTTTAATTTTAACAAAACCATTTGCTTTACTTCTGCCAATGTCCCAGCCGCATTAGTTTGAACACTGGTTGTCCAAACTAACAATACAAGGGAGTTTTTCCTAGAAAATTCTTCGACGGATAAATGCTTAAAAATTGTTAAAACGGAAGAGGTCATAATTTTAAATGACCTAACTCTATATTGTACGTCGGTTTTATGACAACACTTTATAGTACCACTAAGTGATGTTGGTAATTCCGTCCACTCAAAGAATGTCAGTCTGGTAGATCAATCACCATAATGCTGCATACAAAAGTTTTAAGAACTTTACCATAGAAAACTGGATTTACTAAGTAAAATTTCTTTTGAAATGCAGCACTAAACTGTAGAATAGACGAAACAACACTGAAAACAGAGGATATGATTCTTTAAGGGTTTCAGTTTTTTGCCGGATGTACACAGATGGGTTTGTCCTTGGAGATACTATCACCTCACCTATTTCTGTTAACAATTTCTTGAAAGTTTCTTGAAACTATTCCAGTCTGGAAGATGCTCTAGGTTGCCGGTTACACTTCTATACTCAGGGAAAACAACGCATCTGTAATCATCTTCAAGTGTTACAAATTACTAACGATTACTAACTAGTCAATTACTAATAATAATTACTAACAATACAAACTCACCTACTCTAACACTTTTAACGTTGGCAGTCCTCTCACTAACGAGAAATAACAAACTCATATTCTTATTATCATGAGATACTAACCTTACTAAGTAACTACATTTCCTCCTACAGTCCTATACGAAATTTGTCACAGATATCCATCGACGGCCTATGATGGTAGCACTGCAACCCATTTGCTGTCCTAATCATAAAAAAAACCTTCGCATTAAACACAAAATTGTTTATAATTCCAATAATATGCAAACATTTTAAATATCGCGATGGTATTTTCACAATTATTTCTGGCACAATAGCTCGACCGCAGATTAACATAAAATGCAAAGTGGAAAACTATTAAGAAACGCACAGAACCATAACAAGTATCTGACGATTGCGAATCACGTATTCAATTATGAGTGAACGTGATAGGAAAAATTTTTAATAGATTTTAAAATTACACCAACTATGCAGACATGGTCGAACAAAGAAACTATTCAGAAATAAAATGAGATTCAATTGATTTCCCGGACTGTAAGGATTTATAAGTGCTCTTGACAGTAAGATTGGAAAACTGGGAGATGCAGAAGTGTCTTTAGAATCAGAAGTGCTAAAGATTCCTTCGCTTTTTAGAATTAATAGATACCTATTGATGAAACCACTTATGAATTTTAATTGACTGCTGACTTGGTAGCTCACGAGACTTAATGGTCTAATGCGGCTCTTTGGTCTTCTATTGTCCAGTTGAAGCTGGTACATCTTTAGCAACATCGACATCTCCGGGTCAACCTACCGGGTAACAAGCGAGCAACTTAGACGCGATTGGCCACGCGCTTTTCGTCTACGGGATGTTCTTAATAAATGTATGAAAAATCGTGTTAAGAATTTGTCGCACACCATCTGCATTGGTACCCTTAGATAGGCAAACCTTACGCGTGTTTCTTTTATTGAACAAAATTATCAATTGAATAATATATTATGTAATTAAAAAATAATATAATGGAATGACGTATTATATGGTTATCTTTACATAATTTAATATTCAAAATAACATCGATATAGAGATATTAAAATACATAAAAAACCACTAAGCAACTTCCAATAATATGGAAATATATTCGAAAATTTTCAACACAAAAGAACAACACTCTCTTCCCTACCCTCCTGAGAGTATATCTGAGTACGTAACGTTAATAGGTAAATTCATTCCACTGTCCCGTAACTACTGTATTTCAGTGCTGAAATACGCTTGTAATAAATGGCCGCCATTAAGACACGACGCATAAACCCATTGGTAAAATTTTATCGAAATGGGACATTATTCTTAATACTAATATAATTTTAACTTTGCTTTAGTATTGCAATGAAAAAGCGTAATGCAATAAAGCGGCTCTTAGCTCGAAGACAATTTAAACTGAGTTATTCCTCTTCGCTGGCAATAAGTCCGAGCTTTACATGGCGTATAATGGTATGACACGACAAACAGCTTTAAGTGTGTAAAATATGGAACGTGACGTCAGCCAAGCGAAGCTAGGCTAGACTTTATTACGAGTACGGAGCCTAGGATACGCCGGAACGCAAGCGATGCGGGCACGCTACGTTTTCAGGACGGTTTTTGTATGGCCAACGTCTTTAATACTTAGTGGCTCTATTAAATTTTGAAGTAGGTACGTACACGTTGTTCGACTTTATTATTCCCCAGACTTTTTTCTATAGATGTTAAGGTCCTCTATTATTCTTGAACACGTCTATATCATATCTTAATTTCAATTTTTCTTGAAAATATCTTAATTATTCGTAGATGTTGTAATCTTAAAAATTCTTCTACTTAATCTTAAAGCTATGTCTAATCTCCTGAGAGTTAATATTTAAATAAGAAGCAGATAGAACTAAAAATTTTGTTACAATAGTCAACAGTAGTTGACTCGTTACTTAATTCACATCTAAATTCGGTCTAGTATGTTTATATCAAAATGTTCACTCATCATTTTATGTATAAATTCAACTCATTAAAATCAACTGATATAATTGACTGTGACTAAAAATAGCTTACATACCGTTGCCATATCGGAACGGAGGAACGCGTAAATCAAAATAAAAGCCAATATGCACGGGGGAATATTCGATATATTCTCGCGTCAAGTAAAATAATTTATATTTTGTGCGTTGTAATAGCTTCGTGTACAACGTTCACTAATATAAACTTTATTGAATTTGTCATCGTTGATCAAACACACTCGGATTTTGTGATTTAGCAAAGCAATGAATGTTATCTGTTCTCGCCACTCTAATTAGTTTAGTGATGACAATTGAAAATCGTTACCCAATTAGCAACTCAATACCTACTACAGGAATTAATGATTTTGTTAAACAATTTGTTTGTAATTTTTGTATTGGAAAATGTTACTTTTTTTAATGATATGATACTAGTTGATTGACCGCACTATTCCGAATGGACATTTACACGTATCTACGAGTAAAACCAAAAAAAAACATTGTCTTGTATTGTAAACATATGTCACATAAATATTTGCTGCGAAATGGATTCGAACCTTGAACCCCGCAGACAGGGTGACTACCAACTAGGCTATCAGGTCTTATAGAATATCAAATAATAACTTATATATACTTAAAAAAAAACTTGAAACTTTAGGTACGATTTAAAAGGTGTTAAATGTAATGTTTATAAAGCTACTAAAATATAGCTGTCCATTATATATGCTAAAGCAAAATTTTTTCACCTTCATTTTAAAAAATATATAATGATTAATAATCCGTTATTATTACAAAAATCAGTTAATATCCCTGTATCAGGTTTAGCGAAACCGCTTTTAAAAACGACATTAAATAACGAGCAAGCGTCTGTATCGACATTTTTGTAGAAAACACAAGAACGTACAGCTAGAAGAAATATTGGTACACTTTAGAACTTCACTGCCTTGCTGAAATACCAACCGAACACTACATTTTTTAAACGGACTGCGCTATTTGGATAAAGAAGAGTCAATGTTCCGCGAGGCTAGACTCGACGGCGCTCCACTGCGACATTATACTATAATTTTGTCCAACTTATCCAATATTCTCCAACTGAAAGTTCTATCTATTTACAATTTTACAGATAAACAATAAACCGACGAACAAAACAGATTAAGTAACTCTTCGACAACGGTATTTCTACGACAAAATGATAATACTTGTACTACCGCAAGTATGGTTCAATTCGACGCACGAATTCGATTTATGGACCCTTCGCTCGTATTTTGAAGTACACCTAAACATTATATGCACGTATCTAAACATAATGTGCGTGTAAAAAGATACGGCTCTCGTAAAACCCCACTAGAAATAATTTAAGCGATGTTACTCGTTTTTCGCGAGTCATTCAGTGGTAGGACTCGCATAAAAGTTGAACATGAGACGACCTAATGGATTAGAAGAATTGCTTCGTCGTAAATGCCGAAACATCGGTAGAGGCCTACAGATACAGTAAAGTCCGCAATCTGTATTGTTGTCAGTACAACGTG
>DWPA01001212.1:0-19547 GCA_018251375.1 Calpodes ethlius | reverse complement strand
TTTTTCTCATCTTACAACTTTGAAACTTGACAAATTTTAACCATATACTACATACATGGGTGGCTTTAAACCAGGGAATATCTTATATACATATATTATCTTATATATAATTCATGTACGTAGGAGTGTAAGATTCATTAAATATATGAAGCCGCCCTTCACACATTGTATCACAGTCGCATTTCGACTGCTGAGCAAGTCTCTTACACGTAAATAGTACATTACATTAATACCTGAAGATGAAACTTCTTTATAAAGCATATTCGCAGACGGAATCGTACCGAACTAAATAATTATATACGCTTGTATTTTAAAACCAGCAATTATTTTTTATTAAATTTCCTATTTTTTGGCATGAAGTTAAGGAATAATTGCGTTTTTATATGCGTAAATGTATGTTAAAAATGTATTTCGTTGCAGTCACGCGGAAATGTTTGCGTGCATGGGCGCCTGGTGTTGTTACGCCAACGAGTGCAACGTTCAGATACAGACCATGGAGGGGCTCATGACGTCAGCGGTACCATTCTTAATACCACACGAAGTTCCAGTAAGGTCTATTTTAATTCAATTATTCATTAGTTGTATATGTAATGACCGATTATCACAGATGTAGTTTCTAAAAGCGAACGTAAATTTTAATAATAATATATACGCATTGAGGGGATTTAAGGGATGGGGAACTTAGTATCTAACAATAATTATATTTATCAATAAATTATATGGACTGAGCAATGCAAACCTAATCTATCAGTTTCGTCTGCTCTTAGAAATGATATCACTGATTATTGATATTTTTTTTGTAATAAATAAAATCTTTTCTTGCAGGAACCTCCCCTGCTATGTCACGCGGCGGCGCATTTACTGTTAAGTCTGTCTAAGAATGTGAAGTTCGCCACCGACCCCATCCTGTTGCTGGGAGACCTGTACAACCACGCTCAGCGGTCTTTGCATTACTTAGAACCAAAGGTAGGTATGGGTTTGAGGGTTTATAATTTTTAACCGCTTATGATTTTTGCCTCTTATATATATTATAGTGGAAAAAATAACACAAGTATACTGTAATATTTATTTATTTAACCACTTCATTGTTTGTACTCCATAGTGGAACCTATGAAACAATGGGTGTACTTATCGCTTACGAGCGACTATTTTCAGACAACCCAGTAGCATGAAAGGAAAACATGTCTGGATGAAACTGGGGTAAGGTGTAGACTTAAAATATAATAAAAAAAATATAGTCAGTTTAAGAAATTGTTTGTCAGACTGCAGGCGTAGTGCGCGAGGCGCTAGTATCGCTGGCGCTTTGCCGCGGGCCGGGGGGAGGAGACGCGGCGCGCGCACTGGTGGCAGCGTGGGCCAGCGCACTCCAAGTGACCGGACCTGCCGCCGCGCTACCGCCCCTTACACAACTACTACATGCATTCGCTGGCGCTTCCACGAGCGCGAAGAAAGTACGTAATACATCTATATCGGTATTCAACAATATAACATCAATTTGACACATTACTTTAAGTGTTTTATCCTATACGGTCGAACTCCACCGCAGTGATAACAGAAAGTGTATGAAAACAGATCTCTTCACATGACGACCACACTTGCTTCGTCCATTCTCGGCCGAACCTACTAAAAATGCTCTTGCTGTCGCTGTGTGAATGTGAACTTACGGTTTTCAAGGCGCCAGATGAATGTTTTTTCCATAATTGATGTGCTAAAATGCATATTGAAAAATGTTAAAGGTTACATGCATGTCAAATATATTCAGATACTTGCGACTACTAACTTATTAGTAATCCGCGATGAAGCGCCGTGGAAGAGTGCACTTTACAATTCTTCACTTTTGAGTTAGTAGGCAGATAAGTCGAAGATATGTCAAATATTAATATTATACTAGTGTGTTTATTATTGTCCATACAAGTGTCAATTTGTTGGTAGGTGATAGCGGAGGGTATCCAGGGCGCGGCGGAGGCGGCGCTGCGGCTGCTGTGCGAGCCGGCGGGCGTGGCCGCCGACACCGAGATCACCGATTTCTTCCTCGCGCTCTTCACCGCGCTCCTGCCGCAGCTCGGCAACTTTGCCTACACGGCCATCGATGTTTTCCTCGAAGTCGCGCAGAGGTACCAAAAAATAATAATAAAATTTGATACAATTTTTTGTATCAATCATGCTTATTTTAAAGTAAACTGCATATGTGTATACAGGAGTGGGGGCGATTCGGAGGGCAGTGTGGAGCGGCTGGTGGAGTGTGTGCGGCTGGGCGTGGAGGCGGGCGGCGGCGGCGTGCGCGTGCGTGCTGTGCTCGCGCTGCTACACGCGCATGTGCTGCCCGCTGCCCGCGACGCGCCTGCCCTCGCCCGCGCCGCACACCGACTGCTCGCTAGGTAACGTTTACGTCTAATGTACATGAATTACCGACGGAAACATAACTTAAGGACTTAGTTTCATCTTCCAGATGTCAAAAATAACCTTAGTTAAAGTCACTCATATATCTCTCCTTACAATTGACCGATTATTATGAAACACCCTGTATAATTTATTTATAAGAATACATTCAACTTCCTTCATCTAAATGTTAAGTGATTTGTGATATCATACGTTTATAACTTTCCAATTACATAATTAGACGGTAAGTCCTATCGCAATGTTGTATGTAAATGTCAATTCACATTCATTATTTTTGGAGAAATCAAATGTGACGATTGATGTCCTGGTACATAAGCACATAAAAAACGTTAACGAACGAGATGTCCCACCGGGTGGTGGTATCCCGCTATAGCGTGGTGGTGCACCGGTGGCGCTACTTCTTCCCGCACAAGTGCGAGGGCGAAGAGGGCGCGCGGCGGCACAACGAGCTGCGCGGCGCTCTGGCGGCGATCGGCCGCGCGCTGCTGATGCCCGACATCGAGCTGCTGCGGATCAACATCGACACCCTCGACGTGCTCAACACCAAGTGGAAGCTCTACCACAAGGTACGCGTGGTTTATTTACGATGTTTTACAATTTTCATGTTGTGTATCTGTACTATACCCCTATCATGAAGAATAATTTCGTGGTGAGTAGTTGGAGTGCTTTTATAATCCTAAACTGAATAGGCTCTTTATAAGTTAGTGCGCACAACATCATAGACTACATCGCCACTTACCATCAGGTGAGATAATAGTCAAGCACTGATAATTCTAAAAAAAAAAAGACTGAAAGTTTTGATAGCACGATAAGGTGAGGTCAATAACAATTTACGTAGTAACTAAAATGTATTTTTAAATTTTATGGCGGGAGCCTCAAATAATGATGCACGTTATAACAGATGATAGTTTGACGCCATTTTGAATAAATGTGGTGATTAAAACAACCGTCACAGAAGGAAATATTTGTATTAATATTCATATATTCGGATGGCCTACAATACTGTATCCAATCACATGCCCTCAGATTGGGTTATCGTAAAAGGCAATAGCAGCTGGTCATCTGCCTATTTGAGTGTTGTAAGGATTACACTATCAATATTATGATTAAATGATACGATACAAATTATATATTAGTATTATTATGTATCCGTGAAACCTGTAGACCATTGCACTTTTACATTATTCCCAGTATGTTACCTGAGGCATAAAGGACTTAATTTTTGTTAATATGGTTTATTGTCATGTGACATAACCGAACCAGATGCGACGACATGTTGCTCAAAGTAAAGTTTTGCCAGGTTATACAAATAACATTTTTTAAACAAAAACGTACCAAAAATAAAATCACAACTTTTTATGGGTTCCTTTGCCAATAATAGAAAATCTGAAGTGGGTTTTATAAAACTTAACAAATAGCTTGTTATTAAAATAATTATTCTCTTATGTGTCACATGACGCATCAGGCTCTGTTCCGCACGGAGTTCATGTGTGAGTTCCTGTCGGTGTTGGTGTCGGGGCTGGCGGAGGGCGGCGCGCGCGCGCTCGTGCGGGACGAGGCGCTGGCGGCCGTGCACGCGATGGCCGCCGTCGACTTCGCCGCCTTCCGTCACGGCTTCCTGCCGCACTACTTGCGTGCGCTGCCGGCACTACCACCCCACGCTGCGCAACTACTCGAAAACTTCCCTGCAGACACGGTAATGCCTATTCTACACTACTCGTGAAGTTCTTCAGCGGAGTACTCTAGAAACTTTGGCTAAAGTTCGACGTACGTAACTATTCACTCGTTCAACTTCGCGATAAGTCAATCGGTCTATGGTGCGGCCTTTGACTCGGACGCAAAAACCGACAACAAATGAAAGTCGTCCAAGGCGAGGTAAGCCGAAGTGCCTCTACACTATCTTATTCGTCTATCATGTTGCAACTTTGTTAATAGCGTAGACGAGGCTTGAACTTACATTATTCTCTTTGAAATATGATGTGCCGATCCATGATGCCAATTGTTTGCAATTATCCCGAATGGCGTGCTGGGTGGCTTTGTCAATCAGTTCCAGCCGAATATTTTGACATTTAGTAGCTATCGTAAATGTCGAAAAACATTTATCACTAAATTTCACACTTGGCCCTTAATTTTAGATCTGTTATGCTTTGGTTAGGTTTATTTATCCAAATAGGTGACGAAAGGGCAGATGAAAACACACGTAAAACCATATTATTAGTTTTAAACTAGTTCATATTGTGTGTAAACTATGCCAATATATTGTGATTACGCTACGTGCTAATTTGACCTTTTATTTTCTAGGATCTGCCAACATTCACTCAAAACATACAGAAGCTAATGAATGACGTGAATTGCTATCAGGCGTACAACTCTCTCACATCTACGGATATGGTTTCATAACAACTATGAATTAATCATTTTTTGGTGCTGTGATTAATGCTCCCGTGGGACTTGTTTATGTAAATATTGTTGGCTGAATCAAATGTGGACGATACTGGGATTGAATGTTTTATTTTTAAAATAGTCAAGTACTTATAATAGCGACTTTATAAAGATTTCTCATTACATTAAGGTGTACATTTTAGTGTAGGGGTAAACAACATAAGCAATATCTAATTAATTGATTATAATAGAATAAACGAGCCGTAATTCTGGTATTAAATGTGTACAGTACATTTATGTACATTAAATACTATACAATATATTTAAGAATGCACATATTGTGTATTTACTATAGAAACAACAAAGTTTGAATATTATTTTTCCACGGCCATTTCATAATATTTATATATTTTGAATATGCTATGAGAATATACGTATTAATACAATGCAATGTAGCTTATTAAAGGTAGTCCTGAACAGAATGGTTCTTTTGTATTTGTTCCTTTTATTTTAATTATGTTAGTAGTAAACTGCACTTAGCATTTATTGTGGTTTGGTTGATGAAAATACAAGGTTACTTTGAGCGCCATACGATGTTAGAATGTACAATAAAATTATATTGTATGAGTTGTATTTTTATTTAAATTAATGCTAGTCATAGAAGGCGAAGGTCTTAGTGGAATTGGGCGTGTTTATTTGAAATATCATACGTATTAAATACAACTATAAATATGAAATTCTTAACGTAAAATATTTTTATACGAAATCATGGCAATAAAGGTAATCTACGTCGGTGTGTCTCGAATGAATTAAATATACGGTTGGAACAAGTAGCCATTTTGAACTTGGTCTTATTTTTTTTTAATAATAATAGTTTGAAAGGTTAGTCATTTATTCATCTTATTATTAGCAAAACTTATTAGCTTATTATTACTTATTAGCAAAATAAAATATGCTACATGTGTACTTGTCAATAATTCATGATTTTGATATGAGTAATGTATCCATACGTTTTTGCATTTGAAGAAATGCAAAAAATGCATTTATGTTGTGCAACTTTGGGTTTAGCTTTAAGAAATGTTTTTGTTCACACAAGCCTGCCAGCGAATTGATTCAAGCTGGGGACCAATAATATTGATAAGTTGGAACGTAACTATATCTGAAATATGTGGGTATGTAGGCTGATGATGTTTTAATTAGATTAAATTGAGGATGGAATAGTATACATTTTGTATGTCCTATTTAATTGTTAAGGGTCTTTTTAATTACGTTTTTGTAACAAAATTTGAAGAATACAAAATTGTAATACTTCTTTTAAATTGATCGAAAATATTTTTAACTTGTTTTATCAATAATATGGCAATAAGTACTTCTTTACATTTGGAGAAAAAATGTTTTAGGCTAGGTTTTTAATTAAACAAAATATGTACCATCAATCCAAAATAGTTTTCTCTTTTTTTAATTGAACATATTATATGTCTCTGGTTTTGCTGTATACAGATGTCATTACCTAGGAATATTTTAACAAAAAGGCCAGTTATTTGGGCATAATTTATTACATTATTGCATTTCTGTATAATTGCTTTTTGTACTTGTGTAATCTGTAGTAATTTTACCACATATCTGCTGAATAAAGTGTATGCCTCTCAATATTCTGTTTTATTTTTTCAAAGCTTTATTTATTATTTGAACTATACAATACAATATTTTTTAATTTCAAATATGTAAGAGGTAAGGGAAGACATATAAATGTGTAAATATCTCAAACATTCCAGTGTTAATGAAACAGAGAGGATAAAGAAAACAAGAGTGTGATAATGTAACGGAAGTAGTAAAAAAGTAGTTGCTGACAGTGCATCAAATATTCATTAGTCAAGTACTCCGTACAAGTTTGGCCCGTACTGAGTTAACAATGTCCTGATGGCTAGCATACAGCTTAAGATCTGATGTAATGTCCACCCAACGAACTCCAACAGCATCATCACCTGCTTGCAGGTGCAACCCTCCAACTATGGAACCGTCGTCATCATGGAAATTATATGCCACTGTCTCCATCCATGAATTATCTGTGTTGCGGGGATCATCTACATATCCCTTATAGATTTCTGACCCTTTACTGAAGAAATCTTTAAACAAACCTTTCCACTGTTCCTTTTTTTCTGTGAAAATATAATAAGGCTATATATCTCACCCAATAATTATTATCATCTGAATCAGTGATCAGTGCACCAACAGTGAACATTATTAATAACAGACTTGACAAACATTTTTAAAATTATTCATTGTAATTATAATAATATGTAATTGAACACAAGTGCAGTGATGTGCATTTAAATTTCTTAATATTTCTTACAGAAATTATTGTTCACCTTTGGAAACAGCAAAGGAATTCATGGCTTCCTCTTGAAATTCCCTAATGGCAGTAGTAGTAACTTTTTCTCCAGGATCAACCATGCCACCTGGTAATGCCCACTCTCCTGTATCTCCACGCTTTATTGCTACAAATTGGAGAATTGGTCTACAAGAAAAATGTATGTCACAAATATGTGCAATAGTTAGAAATAAATTGGGAAGGCTATGAATTAACTACAGACTTATTATTTTTGTCATATTCCACTTCTCCATTAGAGAGTTTCTTCCATCTTGTGACAATGGGATCTGCAGCATGATTGGGTCCCCAACGGCCGAGAACACCACGGCCACGTATACCAGTGCGGCCGATAGGATTAATAGGGTAACCATCAACAATTTTATATATACCTATGTGACTTTCTCTGCTTATTTTGTCATCTCGACTATTCCATTTTGGTGTAAAATTAGAATCACCTGAAATATAAAATAATCTATGATGAGAAGCGGTTATTTAAATATATGTCGGTACTGATACAATCATATCTTTTACCTATTTCTGGATCTGCCCATGGTTTTCCAAACACTGTTGGTGCTGTATAGTAAGGTGGATCATAATTTTTGTATTCAATAGTCCAATCTACTTTATCGTCAGGGACTGGAAATCTATTTATTGTAGAACGTGGGTAGACTCCGAATCTACATTTAATGTGGTTTCGAACCATGGTAAAGGTAGGTCGCAGCATTAATAGAATAAAGATGAAGTGGAAAGGTAAACCTAGTATTTTTTGTTTAGAATACTGCACCATCACATGGTGAATTATAATATAGATTTATAGTACAAGAAACTATATAGTAAACACAGATTAAAGTTTAATGCACGTTTGGTTATTTATGTTTGGATAAGATCGTTTCAGTATTGTCTGCTTGACATAAGGTATGACAGCTGAGTATACAGTGACTCAAAGTTCAACTGTATCGTGATGCTGTCAGCGTCATAAAGACGTAATCTATATTACTCTTTGCCTGAGCGTAATTTAAACCAACCCCATATTAGAAAAAAAAAGAAGTCTATGGTCTCTTTTTTATAAGTACCCTTGCCTTTGCCATATGTGCGTGTTAACATTATGATTAGTATCAACGGCAATGCCCCCATGCGGATTAAATAATGCGTTAAATGCTTGGCTATGTTAATGAATCACATCTACGTGGTCGTAGATCGTAGACATTGATAGTTAGAACGACGAACAAGATTAATGTAACTTCACAATTTTATTATTTCGTTGACCTAGTTAAAAATGCTTTGATGCAATGCAGAACAAAATTTTTCCTAATGAATATTTTATAGGACCATATTTTTCCCGTGTATTCAATTCATTTGTATTAAATATTCTTCAGCGTTACACCTTCACAGAGTACGTAAACATAATGATGTTTGCTCATTTTAAAAAGGAAAATTAAAATATATGAATTCAAGTAAAAATATAAATTTTATTAAGTTATTGAGACCTAAATAATATAACATAATTGAACTCAATTTCTTTTACGAGTGACTTTTCTCGAGGTAGGTTTCTTAAAGACTTCCTCTTCCTTTTTCTGAATCTCCTCCTCATCTGTAAATGTAGAATACCTAAATTATATAATATCATTTTCACATATGCTAGTCAACCAGGTAGACATTGTTTTGTTCTATTCAATATTGTAGTTCATTGTTCCCTTATTGCACACAAATAAATTGAATGTTTCACGTGGATGAATTTCTGTGTCTAACAGGCTTATCTCTATTGAAATACTAAATATTTGGAATAGTGCCACCTAATGGGTCTAAAGATTTTCTATTTTTTAAATTGGACCAGAATACGAATAGTGTGCAAAATTTCCTTAAAATTGGTTGAGTAGCTCCATACACAACACAATTTTCTTATATATATATATTCATTAAGTTAATTTCATTCAGCTAAGTTGAATAACATGGATAATACCTGACTCGTCCGAATCATTTGCAGTGTTAGCTCTGGGTGTGATTTTCCTTTTTGACTTTCTTGTAGATGGCGTGTGCTCAATATTTGGTGGTTCATTCTGAAAATATAAAAATACTGAAATACATACCTACAGACTCAAAAAATATGAAGAACTTTCAAATACATTTTTAAAATTTACGCCGAAATTAATGATTGCTACTATCTATATACAGAATGACCAATAAAATTAGTGAATGAATATTATCTCAAAGCACAGTACACATTATAACGATATGGTATATGAAAATAATTGTCAGGTCCTACCTCATCGGGACTAGTGGAGGAACGTCGTCGATTCCGTCGATTGTTTTTGCGGCGGGGCGTTGCGCGCACTGCTGCCCGCACTTCCCCTTCCTCCTGGCTACCTTCCCCTCGCTCACCATCCCCGTCATCTCGCACAGCGAAACATTCTTCTATCTTGTCACCCAGCTCTGTTACTAGACTCTGCAACATTTGCATGTAATATTGAATATAATGGCTGGTCCACAAAATACAAGTCCCATTGCTAATCGCTATCACTTGCACCGCAAACTCATGAAAGTTTAATGTCTTCTAAATAAAACTAATAAATAAATAAACGCTAACACAATAATACCCCCGCAGTAGGATTCCCTGTGCCGCGGGAGGCATGGACAACACAAATAAAACGTCACATACACCCATGAAGCCCGAGAACAAATATTTATCTGTCACATAATTATCTGCCCCGGCCGGGAATCGAACCCAGGACCCCTCGCTTCGCAGGCACTACCAACTAAGCTACGGGACCGTCAAAAATACTAGTAGCAAGTTTTACCTTAATTTCATTACGAGCCATTTTGGAAGTGTTATTCATAAGGGTAGTAAAAGCTTCCATGACGCCGGCGCAATGCAGTTTATCCTTATAGCAGTCCAAATTCTCGATGAGTTTTCTGAGCGATCGCTCGTTGTACGTGAACAGTGAGAGACAATAGGCGAGGTCTCGCCATTGACGCTCCTCCGTGGATAGTTTGAACCGTTGGCATAACTTTTCCACTAACGCCTCCATTTGTCGATCTTTTTGTATCAGTGATGTAATATATCTAAAAAAAAAAAAAGTTTCATTTAGCACTGCAGTTTGTTGGTACAATAATTTTGTTTAACATTATTCTAACATCCGTATAATAATACTTCATTTGTAGAATTATGATAAATTAAGATGTTTATAAGTGTTACTAAGAAAAAATGAGGAGAAAGAAAGAAATGGCTCTCCAGCCGCAGTCAATGACGATTCCTTATGCAAGATGACTCAAGTAAGAGTGTAACTAGCCAGGCAAGCTTCACGGAAATATGGATTAAATATCGCTGTCGGGGAAATTCTCACTTCATTATAACCCTGTATTGTTCCTCGGGCACATTGAGATCCGGGTCGCTCAGCCGGGATATGATGTCGGGCATCACGTTGTAGAGCGCGTTCCCCTTGTGCGACAGCTGTTTGAAGAACAGGCGAGTCATGGACGCCACGCGCGGGTCGCGGTCCGCGCAGCACAGCGCCATGTCCGCGATCTGTCCCTTCACACGGACCATCTCGTGGAGGACCAGAAACGATAGCATCTTCACTGCGCATTGACGAACCTCTAGCTCCTCGTCGCTGAGGCTGCAACATGTAAAGTTGTTTATGGTGGACGCCAGGTTTTATCTATAGTTAGGTAAGTAATTTTAAGTATTTTTTTACCAATAGAATGTTACATTATTACTGGGTGTTTATAATTAATTTTTCTTCAGTACATAAATTGAATTCAAATTTGAAATCATTTAACCATAAATGTTGTGTATAGTTAATACACTCATGAACAAACTATTATTGGTGGGAGAGATATCTATACTAATCAACATTTATACATTTGACCTTGCCCTGGATTTCGTGGCAAAAACAAATTCTATGTTGACATATATTCTAAATTAAAATAATACAGTATAAATATAACTTACGTGTGATAAATATGGTGAATCCAAGGCTGGGTTAAATTGGGAAACCTCAGTGTAAGGTCGGAGAAAGCAATGATTAGGTTAGTTCTCAGAGGAACGTTGCTCGACCGCTTGAGAGACGTCATCATTAACTGCAACCCTTCTTCGCACATTGAGTTGGACACCAACATGAATCTGTGTTCAACGGAAAAGAAACGGTAAGGAAATATAAAAATTGATGCACTGTAAAACTAAAATGATGTAATGGAATCCTTCTATTTTTGAGCCTTAGCCAGACTCCCCTGCTTCTGTTGCACCCTTATAAACAATATTGGAGGCAGTACTTTGGGTGTGCACCACCCGGTTTAATTCCGATGGTACTTGTATATAGGTTTGTTGCACACCTAACTAATTACTACCCTTTTATAAAAATCTTTAAAAATGGAAAAATAGTTATATATTCAGACCGCCGTCACTCTGTTTGCTTAAATAATATACAATGAAAATACATAATCTGTGAATCTTTTAAATATCTCTGTTGTAGTTAATCTAACTATATACTATTGGGTTATTCGGAAAGTTCGTGCTGATATTTTAGGTCAATTACAACGCACCTCATTCAAATATTAATGAATCATAACCAAACTTTTTCCAAATATAGCTGAAGCTATCTCCCTCTTAGAATATGTATAGAGTATACATGTCATTTTTTTTCAATAATTGTGATATATTCAGTCAGGTCTCACGCGCTATCTACCGAAAATCGGAACGAACTCTCCGGACAACCTATTACATACCTTGTGTAAGTGAGAGCGGCGGCTGCTTGCAGGGCGGGAGGTCCGCGGCAGCCCGCCAACACCGCATCCAGGAGCGGCGTGTACCGTGCGAGCGCGCACGCACTACCCACAATGTCGCGCTCGCACACGCTGCGCACGTACTCCGCGTCCGCATCGTCCGCCACCGCACCCTCCAGTCCCGTTTCTTCTTCTGTCATCGTCGTATTTGCCTGAGATATTATGTAGGTACAATAAACAAACACTAACACATATTGTGCAATAGGATTACATTAGTGCGGGAGACATGGATATAAAGATTCTATATTATGACATAAAGAACTCTTTCTTTCCTTTTTGGATAATAGTGCTTTAGATTACATTGATGTTCAAATAGTTCGGTTGTTCGTTTGTCGCTAATTTATATACGAAAATTCTGACTCGGCGGGAAATCGAGCCATTCGTTCAGTCTTAAAAATATTCAGATGATTTTTTCTCTAAATGTTGTTTTTAATGTTTTGTTTCTTTTTTAAGTTCATATTTTCTGTGAGCATTTTTATAAAAAGCCTAAAATAAATTCAATAAAGCGTAAAAGACTTGATTTAATCCAGTATAATAATATTTTAAGTTCCATATAGCTAGTGGATGAACATTACATCATACAATTATATAAACATACACATATTTTCAGTAAAGAACTATGAACAATTTTCAAACCTCAACAATGTAACATACAGGCCAATTACATTTACCATTGTACAGCTAGTCTAAATAACAAGGTCATAATAAAATAGTAACAAATACACAATATAACAACATCATTTAAAAAGCTTTTAATTAATAGTTATATTTGAAATTTTTTGTAAGTAATAAAAAAATACTCTAAATTCTAAATTAATGCTATCAGCTACTTATAATATCCCTAATTTTTCAGGAAAACCCACCGACGTGACCTTGGACACGACACTAGCGGAGTTTCGTACCCTCGAAGACGCACTAGTCAGGCTCGCGTGTAGCTCCACCGGCTCACCCTCCACGTTTGACGACTTTTTAGGATCATCACGTCTTTCAGATATTCCGCGAATCTACGGTGGCTCCAAGAAATGTTAGATTTGATCTACAGCATTTCTACGTCAGCTTACCTACTGTTTTATATAAACCATCCATGCGATTACAATCGATTTTCCGCTAGATTGTCATTATTTTAACTATTATCATGATTGCGAAAGTGATTTTTTGGTACTACAATAGTTATAGCCTAGTGTAAAAATTCGTCCTAGACCCAGAAAATGTCATGTTCGAGACATTAACCTATATAATTTTACTTAGTACGTAGTGGAAATATTGTTTGAGGCTACTCACAGAGGGCCCCTTGTTGGAGGCGACGCTGGCTGCGCGTTGCCCGCGCGAGGAAGCCGATGAATTGCTGGCGTTCATGAGTGTCTGTCGACGCAAGTCATCGGCTCGGCCGCGTCGCGCCGGCGTCGCGAACGCTGTGCCTGCCTTTTTCTTGCGCTTTTCTTCCGCTTTACGTTCTTCACGGACCTTTCAATAAGCGATTTAAATTACGCATTCAGTCAACATAATACATACACATCTTATTTGGTTGAACAGGATTCAAAGTTGACGGAAAAAATATTTTATTTATACTCAAAAGTAGTAAAGATTTTTATATATAATTTTATTTATACTCTCAAGTTTAAACTGTTCTCTTTAAAAAAAATCGTAATATAGTGAGGGTATAAACTGATTTCGCTAAGGCAGCATACTGAAGATAAAAATACTGCTTACCTGATTTCTTCTCCTCAGTTCACTATACACGTTGACATCCAAGTATATGAGTTGCTGCAAAGCGACGTGTCCCAAAACAAATATGAAGCGCATCAGCAACTCCGCGGGGAAGCTGCCTTCATCCTCGTTATCGTTGTTTTTCACCGTCTCCTTTTCAATTCTATCATACATGGCCGCCAGAAGTTTAGTACAAATGGCCTCGGGCGTTTCACAAACCGCGTAAACGAAATCTATCGAATATCCGGCAAAGGATGTGAACTTACTAAACTTTGTATATGTTTCCATCACACTATCAAAGACAGAGGAGAACACCGGATGATCGGCTGGATATCTTTGATTCTTCTTGGCGAGCGACAACAGAATCTGGGCGCTCAAACATCTAGATTTGTAATCGGCAGTCAGCCCGTGAGTTTGTATGACTTCCAAGTTGGCCTGCGCGACTGACGGCTTGGCGTTAGCGATCATCACCAGTAACGACAGAGCCGCGTAGCTGTCCATGTCCGTGGTCCCGTCTATTTTCTTCAGGAACATTTCCCAGAATACCTAAACAAATAATTTATCATACATCATCTTCAATAAGCATGTAGTAAATACATTTATATCGTTATCCATAATAATTGTGGTCTAGACAAATGTTGGTCATCGGTGTTAGTCAGGTACATTTGTTTTATACATGTCACCCGCCACACTGGGAATCCTAGTATCAGTGAATAATATACATAAAATTCGCTTGAATTCGCCGAAAGTAGAACATACATCACATTCTACATTGGTGAAGTATTTTATAATCGTATGAGTACCTTCCAAGATTAACTCCTACATACAAATTCACAAACATAATAATGTTTTTATAATATTAGTAAGCATATTAAGACGTATACGGGTTGAAAACTTCACTGTAGTCAAGTAAAAAAACGGTATCCGACCTGTATGAGCGCAGGCGTGATGTCCCCTTTAGCGACCCACTTCTCGACGAGGAGGTGCAGCGCGAGCGCGCCGCCGCGGTCCATGCGCGCCACTAGCGCCACCAGCCGGCTGGCGACAGTGAACGCCCGCGCGCGCTCCGCCTTGCTCTCGCACTCCAGGTACATTTCGCGGTACGCCTTTTCTACGGCTTCTCGTTTATCCTGATCACCACCAGTAGTAACAAAAGTTAAAATATCTACAGAGTTTCATATTGAACCGCTATATCAATACGTATATTAAAAACACTTTTGTATCCCTTTTTTAAATTTTTCAATTAGAAATATGCATATAACGCAAAAAACAGATTATACAGTACTTTATGAGTAACGTAGTTTCTAACTTGTGTAATCACGATTTCGTAAAATATTTATTGCTATCATGAGATCCT
Organism: Calpodes ethlius; assembly: GCA_018251375.1. Lineage (NCBI taxonomy): Eukaryota > Metazoa > Arthropoda > Insecta > Lepidoptera > Hesperiidae > Calpodes > Calpodes ethlius. The sequence continues at coordinate 4,551 of DWPA01001212.1, read as the reverse complement.
TAATCTTTAGGTTATATCATAATTCAATTTTAAACATAAGAAAAAAATCTTACCGTATCCGGCGACCACACTAGAAGTAGCATATTAGCGACGCCTATCTTAGCGGACTCGATGTTGAAATGGTGCGCGGTCGTGAAGAAGTCTATCGCCTCGCTGACGTCACCGGCCTGCTTCGACATCAGGAGCGAGTTGATAAGCGGCACGGCCTCGGACACCGTGCGGCTGAAGTGCACCGACTCCATTAGGAACGCCACTATGCTCTCCTTCTCTTCGAGTCTTTTGTATAGCGCTAGCTCGTTCTCGCATTGCTGAGTAATCGATTGCCTTCTCTCCGGTATGACGAACACGTTTCGCAGTAACGCGACGAAATACTCCAACTAAAATTTATAACATGTATTTTCAATATTATATATACTTAACTATATTTACAGTTTAGAACAACTGCAAAATTGTACTTCAAAGAAAATAAACAAATATATTTAATATAATCAGATAGAATCCTGAACAATAAATAAGTTTTCTTCACTTTATATATAGCAATGTAAGGTCCCTGTATATCAGTACTATACATATGTTCCAGTTACCTGATCACTTTTTTCCATGTCACACCGCAAGAGCCTCGCTTCGGGATATTGTCTCTCTGTGTGTTTAACAATAAGATACGCCTTATAATAATCTTTATCCCGAATACTTTTGCGAATCGTGTCATACAAATTTTCCAGCGTTGCTTGTGACAACATAGGTTCATCCTGTGTTAGGATGTCCATTTTTTCTTTAACAGTGGCTATAACATCTTTTTCTATTTTCTCCCATTTCTTAACAAGCTCAGGATCGGGGCCTGGATTTAGTTTCTTTTGAAGATCCTCCAGTATGCCTTGCTCGGTTTTTAGTTGCTCCTCCAGTACCTCTAATTTCAGTTGTGCAGAAAACGGATTGGATTCCAAAAACACCTGCGGAAACAATACTAGCTATTTATCCAATATTCAACAGCAGAATTCAACTCGAAGGACCAAAATATGATTTACACAAAATTTATCACATTTCCGAATCCCCATGAACATTGGAATAGAGATATAGGTTTATTCTAGATCACGTCAATAACTTACAGAGACAGTGGGCTATAAGTAGCTCAGCTAATCAATTAAGGCCTCAATTCTTCCCATCAGCGACCTCGCAGATATCGGGGATACCCGAAAGTTGCGTACAGTTGAGACACATTAACAATTTAATGAATAGTTTCCAACAAACCTTGAGCAACTGAATGGCAGCCTTCCTAACAAGCGCGGCCTTGTCTCGCAGGCGGCCCGCGGCGCGCTCCAGCACCGCGCGCTGCCGGTTCACCGGCACACAGTTCTCGCGCTGCAGCCTGCACCAGAATTGCAGCACCTGGTACCATTTGAAACTATTAACTGAATCTTCGTAATAATTCTATCTCTTATTATGCGGGATTTGAGCCATGTCTCAAAATAGATCATATAAATGACAAATACGCCAAGTATTATCTTAATAAGTCCAATTATTGTCATGAAGTACTCAAAGAAAGAAATAATATCCAATAAAATATTGATTTAATTACTAACAAACATATGTCGGAAGGTACAAAGAGTGGTATAAGTTTTACCTTATGTCTGACATAAGCTGACAAGTCGTGGATGTGCTCGTAGAGGTCGTCGAGGAAGTCGTCTCGCTGGATGCGCTGCGCGTCGCTCAGACCCTCGCCGCACAGCTCCACGCTCAGCACTTCGCACATCATACCCAGGACGCTGATGCGGAGTGTGTAACTCTGGAATCATTCCACCATCAGCTTCATCACCACATTGTATAAAGTATAACTAGTGTGGTACCCCGAGATTTTCTCGCAGTCAGTTAGCAACGTATTTCACATAGTCTGAAGCTGAGTTTATAGATGGTTCTAATTACAATTGAAAACTTCTGAAACGTAAAATTTTCATAGCAATCATTATAACGATTTCATAAAACCGATTATACATAACTTTTATTTTTATGTTTATGTATTTTATCAAAAATCTTTCTCTATGTACATTATCAAAATGTTCTTCTTAAATCATTGCCTGCTATCAAAAGGCTGTCTGATATTGCAACCTAAGCGACAAGACCTTCTTGGGTTATAGAGATATTTACAGAGGTCTATACATAGGTTCAGTTAAGATTATTTGTATAATATTTTATATGTACCTAGAAATAATTTTCAAGCCAAACATTTAATTAAGGAGTCGACTTTCAAATACTAAAAAAATCTTGGATTCAACAAAAAATTTAATTCAAGGTATGCTTTTCAATAGTTTTTACTGAGATCAGTATAAAATCTGAAACAGGTAAATTTTTTGTTTCAATCACAAAAGGTATCAGTTTACACAACCCTTTCCGAGTGTTTGCAAATGTACCATCATTGGAAATATCCGCAATCGTATTTGTATAAAGTTCAACGCTTTCCCAAGAAAAAATATTAAAAAGTTATGAGTACCAACCTCATCACTTTCCAAATACGGCTGCAGGGAGGCTATGGCGTTAGCCGTCTCTTTGGGCAACTCCTTGGTGAGCTCGAGGAGGAAGGCGCCGCAGTTCCGCGCCGCGCTCTGCTCCGTACCTCCTCCGCCGTTGTCCTCTTCTGTTGATGCCAATGCTTCCGCTATTTCCCTTACCTAAAAATATTTTAACTATTGTTAGCAGTTTCAAGGGGTACTAGTAGGCGAAGTGGGGGTAGTTCCTATATAAGTCTGATCGTGATGACTAAGTGACACAGTAATTTTCTTTATAAAGTTTGCGTGTGGAAGCTGTGCTTGTCGCTATATCGGTGTGATCTGATGATTGTCTGCTTTTAGTTGCATATGTGTTGTGGATTGTATTTTTATCTTGAGTGTTGTTTAAATTGTGATAAAATCAGGTTGTGTTAACAAAATTATTTTTTAAAATTGAAATATCACTTCTGACCCAAAACTAGTGTTTTCAGAAATCAAAACGTCAGCTTTGTTCTTTTGTTTTATAGGGTTCCGAAGGACACAGTCTTCTTCTATATTATGAGTCTGCAAATACCGTTTTTTGATTCATTGATCTGTTTGCGCAGTACTAAGGTGTTCATGAATCTTCAAATTAGTTACTTACAACTTGAGGTCCAAATGTACCAAGACCAAAATCTTTAGTTAACTGCACCACTCCTGCGCATATTGGCGACACTGCATGTTCTACCAATTGAAGGACCTGTATAACAATTTAGCGATTCATTTTTAATCAAAACATGAGTATACATACGTAAAATACATTAAATAATTTCGTGCTTCATCACAAAACTAGTAAATAGCAACTGCCGTGCGTATTATTGTCTTGAACAGAGATTTTAAATAAACACTTCGTAAATACTAATTGAATTGAATAATGTAGCGCAATGCAATGCACTAGTATAAATAACAGCAGCCTCCAATACGAGACAATCAACGCTATAGGAGACTATAGTGAGTCGAGAGTATTGACGAGAGTCAACTGAATAGTTTCAGACACCACAAGCAGTAGATATTGGCTTGAAATCAAGTACAGAGCTCCTTGCATGCTAAATAACTTTGCACAAAATCAGATAAGTAAATTATAAACTTAGGGACTAACTATTCTCTTATAAATAAACACAATAAATAGACATATAATATTAATAGCTGTAGTAATTACATATTAATTGTACCTGCACTAATTTTATAAGACATGAAGTTCCATGGTTGTACTTCTTTATAAGTATTCCTAATACTTGGAACACTATGTCTCTAATAGTTTTATTTTTTATAATTTGTTCTTCCAATATTTTGTAACAGGGGTCCGCTACCATCCTGAAAAATGTATAAAAAATTAAAATAAAGAGCTATAAATAAATTATGTTTTTTCCATGATGTGGAAAATAATGAATAAATTAATAGTTCCTATACAGATGTAAAAGATATTTAAGAATATCTGTTGTTGGGGGTATCAGATACATGTGAGTATAATATTTTCTTTATTTGACTCTATAATATGGCTAAATCAATTTGGATGCAATTTCATTGCTGTATGTGAAATACTGTGTGATTTATTTCAATTGGATGACATATAGGAGAAAAGCAATAATTAAGTCTATTTACACAATCTTAATATTTGTAACAAAAACAAGAATGAAAAATCTATTAGGAAAAAAAATTAAAAGGGAAAAAATTGATAAAATTTTTAGTAATCAATTTCATACAGAAAAAGTTTAATCTAAATACATTTCTGAGGTGTTTGTTGCTATAACATTTTACATTCAAATAACAGCTATCACTACCCTACTACTACTATTGTATTAATTGGATGTGGTTATGCAAAAACATTGCAACAACCGAAATCGAGATAATGTGACCAAACTACATTTTTTGACACTTAACATCAGATTAACAAAAAATTTAGTTTATTCACATTATCTCAATTTCAGGTGACTTGTGGGTTGGAACCTTTTTGCATAACTACGTCCATTTATAGAAATTATGTTGTAATTTATATTACTTATCCAATTTTTTTATTCTTATATCCTAAAGT
>DWPA01001211.1:0-19553 GCA_018251375.1 Calpodes ethlius | reverse complement strand
ACTTATCTTTCTCGTTATGCGAATTATGTGTGCATTACTTGAATCCTTTCCATATGTTGAAGATCATATAAGTATGCATACTAAAATATTTGGATTCAATTTGGTGATTTTTAGATTAGAGCATTTCTACAGCTCCATACATTTTTAGGTACAAATCCATACATTTTTAGGTACAATTGGAAGTTTATCGATGATACGTTCCCAGACGAACAGTATAAATATTTTACTTCCACCTGATAACGTTTTTGTTATTACCTACCGACTACGTGACACTTGATATGCATCATCGATATGCATTTATATACGAGTACTATCTTGCATTATTTGCACACAATTTCCTAAAATTCAAAGTTAACTAAACTAATTCTTCTAACACAAACCTCCAGTAAATAAAAAAAAATAAGGGCATTAAAGAAATTTTTTTTAATCTAAGTAATTTAATCTATTTTTTACACAGATAACAAAAACGATTAGCAATGTTAATAAAAGTCACGTAGCAAAGGGAAGCGCCAATGTGTCTGTCCGGGTGTTCATATGTCAGAGGTTTGACAAATTTTTTTTTGTGACAAAAAATATTTAATAGTCTCGTAGGATCACCGTGGGGGCAGACAGAGTGGCACCGGGTTTTTGTACGAGTTCCTTGTTTTTGTACTAATAAATCCTATCTTCTATGGGATGCCGCCAATTTTAAGTTCATAGAATTTTGCGGTATGCGATTTTGATGTTAACAGGGCGAAACGTAAAATGTAGTGTTTGGCAGCCCTGATATTAAGCATCAGTTTTTATCGACCCGTTCCTGTTTTTATAGGCTCAAATACCTACGTTTAATATGGGAGTTATAGAGAGATCTTAGTGAAAAAATAATCTGGAGATCTTGGAGTCACAAGGGCTAAAATGGAACCAGGTTCAATATTTTTATATGATACACATTGAAATAATTTATTTGTAGAAAATTATTGTACCAACACGATAGTATTAGTCCTGATTTATCATGGGTACCTTGGACCAACTGCACTAATTTGTACCATTCTTACATATACGCCTCACTAAACTGATAAAGAAAATGAAGCTATAAGGTGATCGTTCATGTGGAATGGTACTTATGAATCTTTGAATAGTGATTCCAAGAAGGAATTTCAAACAAGGCCAAGATAATATTTATCATAATTAACAGCTAATTTACAACATCAAATTCTAAAACGAATCTGAATTACGGTGTGTTTATCGGAATTATCTGATAATAACGGGTAATATCTGTGCTACACAATTTGATATATGTCGATGTCAAAAATAAGCAACATATCGATGTTATTGTTATTTCGACGTGTTTATTGCGTGTGATATATCTGTCTTATATCTCAAATTGCAGTCTACCGTTAAGTTGTAGATTTGCTACTGTTAAGAACTTCTGTCCTTGACAAGGAAGATAGCAGACTAAAATCTTTGACAGCGCTTATCGACGCTGGTTCACGCAGGTAATCAGCATCAACTTTCTACACTTTGTATGAAATCAATCCTATTGAAGTCAAAACGTGATTTGAATTCCGTACTAATTAGAATTGGTAGGTCCATTTCCGTTGCTCATATTTGGACTTTTCGCTTTATAATGTTTTTCTGAGTGGACCGACACTGGTAAGAATTGACAATTTGTTTAGGTCTGTTCGTAAAGTTATGTCGGTGGCCTAAATATGACAGAACGTCCGCCACTTGAGCTGACCCCTTAACCTCAGACAAACTCGCGTTTGACTGGAATAGTATGTTAATATGCTCTGGGCCGCTTGAGTACGAGAGTCGCTTGATTTTACTACTAAAATTATATTTAAGCAATTTTAGAAATTTTAACCTCTCCCAATTGAACCAATGATCGGTACAGTTTCTAGTTTCTTTCACTTCTTCTTTTGTTTTTAAACCAAATATTCACAAAACGCGGCTAACTTAGAATATATATAATTTTGTATTTTCTATATTATCCTACAGATTACGGGTTGAAGGCATAATAGCGTAGCATCAGTACAAAGTTTCAATCAAGTCCTTTTTAATTTTCACAGGAATCTCTCAATTAAATATCCAAGTCAAGTATGATTCAAGTTTCTACCATCACTTATGTATTGCATCATTTAAAAATTCGTATAATTCGTCGCTCGACCGCGGCCGCGATACAGACCTGCCACTGTCACGGGTCAGATTTAGGCGCGTCGAGATAAAGTTTATAATCTGTCGAGACACGCACTAAATACACTGAGTAACAGAACAAATATTTGACGGGATAAGGGCGCCATGGCACGAGTAATGTGGTGCATTCGACCCGGGTTTGGAGGAGACAACTTCACACTTGAAAGAGGCTGTAAGTTTAAAAAATCGCCACTACGAAAATTACATGTCTCTTATTTTGGTTTTCTGGAGAACTGGCAAGCACCCAAATAGCTGGCTAGATTCACTGATTAGCTCCCAAATGTAGGCCAGTCTTTCCACATAGTTCACGAAGCCGTTTTCCCTATGCGTTCTACATCTAAAGGAACTCTTAGGTATTCGTACCTAAAGATTTACCCAAGATATATTCCATCAAAGTCAGGGATACATAATTTTGAGTACGCACTTAATTATGCATCAATTTTGACTTGAATCACCAATGCAGAAAGATTTATGTCTAGGTTGTGACATTTAAAATTTAAGTCGTAGTTGAAATTCCTTCTACAGTGTCACGCTGGATACATTTATAATAAAAATAAGAAGTATTTTCATTGGAAAAAATAATAATACTTAACGAGGGTAGGTTGAAATTCAAGATTTTAGTAAGACATTTGAAAATGTATAGAACAATATCAACACGGCGGATTACTGCCAGATTCTTTTTTATAAAAAACATACTTCGAGAGCCTACTGAAATGAATGTTAACCCCACGCATTTCATAATAAGTTTACATCCTTATTGAAGGTAAAGCCTTGAATTATTGAAAAGGAAATGTTGAGCGAGCGTAGTAAGCATCAGAATCCCACATAATTAGTTTCTCATTTTTACCGATGAACATAAGATTGGCGGGGTTAGCACCACGATATGATAAAACCGCCGACACCGGTAAAACCAACGAAGGAGGCTTTGGCAAGATTCCGCAAAAACCTGCTCAATTTAAAATTAAAGCCACGAAACGTGTTTTTCGCCTATTTTATAAAAATCGCGGGATATGGGAACAATCTTCGATGGATAAGCCCTCGAAGCCATATCATACGCAGAACTGATAGGATTTTTTACCAAACATGTGAAAATCGGACGTACCTTTGGCTGAAATAATTTTGTTGGTTTATGCATTATATTTTAATTTTGGTAACATTGAAGGTAGGTTTCATGTCCTACATGTTGTTATATTCTCATTAGATAATAATAAAACCAAATTATATTGCTTTGATTTGGATTATTTTAATCAAGGGGATCTGATAACTGTCACAAGGAAGTTTTTAAATATATTTATTTATTGATGTAAAGAAAAAATGTCTACTTGAAGGCTAATGAATAGAGGAAATCAATCCCATAGACATTTTGAACTGTTATTTGTCAAAAAAATTATGCAAATTACGTTGACATTAAACGAATATTTTAGTATTTGTCGAAAATAAAAATATAAACTATCAAGTTCAGGCAATTACACGCAAAATATTTTAGAAAAGACACAAAGAACCCAAAAAATAACGCTGTGGATTTTTTACGTAAAAAAAATAAAATAAACAACCAATGGCATCACAATAAAAGCGCACTGATGACAGCAAATTGACTAATGAAGTAACGCACAATAGAGTTTTAATAAATGGAACGCGCAACTTTTTAATCCCCCATTTAAATTCAATGGCGGGAATGGCAAGTGCGTTCTAATCATCGCAATATAATGCCTCAATGATTTGGGGATAGTTTTTATGCCAAGAAAGAGAGGGCAATAGGATTTATGAATGATAGAGAGGGATGGCGTTCTGCAACTTGATTCATCGGTATCGACTTTAAATGATTACCGTAGCCGGTTTTTTGTGTGGCGGTGATGGATCGTTAGCCAGTGTTTCGGGGCTCGTCTGTGTCCAAAGTTTTTTATTGTAAATGTTGTACTACGATACGATACTACTAACGATTTCTGTTTACTTTATCAAAACATTTTCAGTTATTCAATTTCATTTATGGTAATTGTTTATGTATATTTTGCTAAATATAATTAAAAAATGTTTGATTTACAAAATATTGTTTTCATTATTGAAATAATATATGCATATTCTGAGTTTGAATTTTGTTCTAACCAAAATCTTTTTTCAAAAATTTAAATTTTTGAAAATTATTTCATCCTCATAAAACTTTAATAAATGAAACTTGTACAGATATATTAAACAAAAATATTAAAATAATGCAATAGAGCAACAATCATTTCCAAAATCTATTGAATATTACGCGTCCCTCAGTGTAACGAATAATAAAATTAACATCAAATGAGTTCATCTCTTTGTTAGTTTTATTACCATGTGCGTAATATCCCTAAAATTACTTCCATATATTTTTTTAACTAAACTGTTAATATACCCATGGTGAATTACATGTGGGTGTTATAGCTGATCGAAATTATTACCCTGAGCTATCTACGGGTAAGTAGTCACCGTCACCCATGTACTGATAGGTATCAATATCATCAAAATTATTACCAATGAATTGCCGACCACAAGAAGCGAAAAAGAAGACACTTAAGCGGTCAACAGTTTAACGTGCTAATTAACACGGTAATATACACATCAATTAATGTAGTCAACTATTTTTAGCGAGCTGATTAAGGCACTTTCAGGCGCAACCGTTAACACTAATGTTAACACAGTTATAGCAGAAACACTAGAAATATTATTATGTAATTAAGTTATCTATTTTATCGGGTGACATAAAAAAGAAATATTTTAATATTAATATTAAACATAAATTAAAATATTAAGAATATTACTAGTTAAATATTTATTAAATTTTTTAAAGTTAAAGTAGAGCATACTCAAAAAGTTCAAGTCGCCCCCTGTCCTACGTGACTAATTGCATCACTAAACATTCAGGGGTGCGTAATCCTATATTGATGTGTTTGTAAAAACTATCCGATTAGTTCTGCCGATCGTTGTCTACCCCTGCAATGTCGCGTCTGATTGGACGACGTTCGGCGTGATACAATAATCTAATTTGTACTTGATAATTGCCCATTCATAACTTATCGAAGTTCATCTTATATTTGACACGGAAATAAGAGTAGGTTTAATACAGGTTTTTTAAACTTAACTGAGGTTAACGCCTTATGGATTGATGGCTTCAAGAAATAGTGAAGGTATTGAATCTAGATTAGTCGTATAAAGTGGCGCGAAATAAGGACTGCTTAAGTTTTTTGTCTACGTCGAGCATTGATAGCTGATTAGTTAATACTCCGGATACGAATCATTATATAACATAATTTCAGGGAGTTATGTGATTATTAGATACTATGTTTTCGTAGCTGTTTGAAAATCTATCTATTTATAAAATTGGCCAATCTATTGTAATAGTTTAAATTAAAAAAAATGGCGAAACATAGCAGAATATTTTGAATATTCTTCATTCAAAACGTATGCCCTACACATCGCGTCTAGTATTCCGCGTCTCACTGACGTATCGGACATGTCGTGTCACGGCGAAATAAAGAAAATTGCGTGTCAGCGAGGGCGGTGAATAATCCCTAATTTTGTATACAAGCCGATGAAACGTGGAGCTACTGGCGAGCCCACATCGTCATGCTCCGAGCCCGCGTTACACGCTCATCAACTCCTTTTTTCGCGACCGCCATAAATAAACTCATCGATTTTGAATTTCGAACGTTATACACGTGCCGCCGATTTTTACTATTACATCAATTGCTTGAGATATTTTTTATAATTGCTTATTGGGATTTATATTCTGTTAATTATATTTATCGTTGCAGATAGTGGTAACGTAGAATCTAATAATTAATTATATTTTGTATGTGAACCATCATTTATATAATAAATAATCGATTTTAATTTAAGATCGATTCCGAATCAGATGTTACAAAGGTGACACAACTTACAACTGCATAGTTCTTTATGTAAATCAACAATTTGTACATCATTTACGGTATGCCATTATTCAATGAGAGAATAGGAGCAATCTTTTGGTCTGAGTAACCTATTCGTAATCAATTATGAAAATCATATTTACAAAATCTAAACATTTATTTCGACGATAATTAAAAAAGTTCCAAAATTGAAATAATTGTGTTCTTAAATTTTAAACATTCGAACGACCTTTCGGCTCACATTGAATTGCGAAGCTCAATTCGCACTAGTCGAATTCTAGTCGAAGTCCAATCATTTACAATCCAATATCGCTCGAGATTCAAGCTGAAAAAGTAATGAGTATGAGAATGGGAACTGAAAAAAGAATATTTGTCCTGAGAAAAGTCGTTCGCAGGCGTCTCATCTGAGGAGCAACATATCTTCATAAAAATAAAACGGAGGAATGACTACGAGCTCGCTCTCGCTGGTGGAATGAAACACGAAAAGTCCCTTTATTTTATTTACTATCCCAGCTGAGTTTAAAATGGGATTTATTTGCCAATATAAAAGAGATTCTCGTTCGCTTTTCATGGAAAACAATGTATCGACTTGATTGGTAATATTGAAGGGATGTACGATATACATGTATAGGTATCTATACGTTTTGAACGTGTGTAGTAAACACCAGCAATATACGAGAAAGTATGTGCTCGTACTGCAATTAATATCAACTTTTACCCAGTCTCAATATTAACTTTACTGATATCAAATGTTTCATTGACTACAAATATGGAGTGGTCATTAGTGATAATACGAGTACTATAAAAACTATCAGGTCCAAAATAATATGAGGTACAAGTAATAGTCGCATGAAAGTAAATGTAATAATTAATTTATAACTCGAAGAAACGTAAAGGCGACACTCAAAAGAAACAAATTGATATATTTATAGGTTTTAGCTCTCCAAAGAATAAGATAGATTACATTATATACAGTGTTGCTTGTTATCAAAGTCTCTTCTTTGTGCGTTTCTTTGGATGCATCTTACTAGTGTCTAGTAAGCTTTGTAGATACGCGTGACTGTGTGCGCTTGCATATTGCACAGTCAGACTGAGAGAAAAGGTTTCAAATAGTGCGTTTTAATTGCACTACCATGTACTTGTTCTGGTCTGAATCTATCGTTTTATACATGTAAGTTTGTATCACTAGTACCTTACTTACCTATGTGTGCTTTTGCGATTATAAATCCTTGGGATAAAGCATCATGTAATGATATATTATATTTCGTCGCGGGTAAAATAAAAAATATTTTTTTAATCTTCAAGTTACCTATATAATAATAAATAAACTCCTCAGATATTTGTAATAGTATGCACTCGTTTTATTCTTTCCAACTTTAGTTTTCTGAAGTTCTGTCAAGCTCGACTTTATAATGATAAATTGGATATTATACTGGGTGTAGATTTATTCTTGCGGCTTTAAACATCATATCACATGAATAAATCATCTATTTAAACTGAATAACAGATACGTCTGCCATGATGTAGGACGAACCCGGGACTTCGCTCTGTAGACGTCACTGTTCATTGGACTAATAAAATATACTTACGTTTAAGTTTCTCCAAAGGTTCATGATGCAACGGCGGCGCGTGATGGAGGGGTGTGTGTTGAGGCTCGTGGTGCAGCGGCGCCATGAGGCTGGATATCGCGGAGCCCACGGAAGCAGCCACCGACTCGTGCAGGTGTCCCCCGTGGAGGTCCAGCTCACTCAGACAGAGCCCGTTCTCGCTTAGCGGCTCCATGCCGGCCGCCAGCGCCTCCTTGTACACCCGGAGGTGAATGATGATGCTTTGTGTTCACGTGGGGTGAAACGCGACGACCGCCGCTCAAGCTCTTCGCATTTGATGCGCGCCTGGTAACAATCATTGTTTGGTTAATTAAGATTCATCAGCGACTTAATCGTATATTGCAAGAGAATTTATTGGATAATATACAAAGTAACACTTTTAATCCGACTGACGTATGTGTTGCTAATAATATGGAAGGGGACGGACTACTTTAAATTTTTTTATTTTTATTTTAAACTAAACTGACGTTGTACGTTATAAATGGTAATTACTTGCTATCAATCAGGCCCTTTTCCTTTTTTCCTAACTAATAACACGAGAGTCGTGGTAAATGTATGGGTACGCACATATTAGTCGACGATCATTACATTTAAAGAAAATTGCCTACAATTTTATATATTTCCACTGCTAGATAGACGATGCACGAACACTGTAATGTCTCCTAATAATAATATATTATGCCTAGGTTTGAAGTTACAGGTTGAAACATGTGATTATGAAATTGATTTTGGCAATAGGAACTACTTTCTGGAACGAATTTAGAAGGAGTACTTCTTTTAAGATTGTGCATAAAATATCGTTCTCATCCCTAATAACACTTACTTTGTGTTTCTGTGCAATGTTGACGTCCATTACAGTGTAAATCCATTCAAAAAGTTCCTCAAATGACGTTATATAAATTTCCTTACAGTATTTATCAACGTGATATAAGGTGTGTACACACCCGTGGCGCATGGTGTGAAAAAACAAACGCCATAAACAATGGTGCGATGGAGATATATAACTTAACAACTTTCATATTTCAAATGGCTGTGTCAGTGAAAGGGCTTGTTACTAACTTGCTCCAGTACTAACGATTAGCGATAAGTTTATTGTAAAAGAATGAAAACGACACGACAACACTTTAGTTATAAATTAAGAATACAAAAAAAAAAAAAAAAAATTGTCAGATTTTTCTTAAATTTAGGTCTAGGTTTTCTCTAATTTATACGAAGTAAAGAACTCAGTTTACTTTGACGTAAAGATAAGCATCTTATTTAGTCTAGACCGAATTGCATTTTGATTAGACTACCAAAGATTATAGATAAACTGTATTTAATATTTGACGATAATATTAGATACAAATAAAGCAAAAACTACAGTAGATACTATATCTACATACTGTTTAATGTCATTTTGGTATTTTTAAATTATTGCACTTTTTCAAAAAAAATATATTTATGTCAATCTTGTAGTATAATGTTGACTTTGAAGTGAATCTTTGTATTATTTCTTAAAAAAAAACTTTAATATTATTGGACAATACTTAATAAAAAAGATGGGCTTTATGTTAAAAGAAATAAATAGAATAAATATCTTATTGACTTATATTATTTTTACAACAAAATTTTAATATGATTACGTAATATTAAAACTGTGCGATAATTAATAATATTTAATCGCCTATATTTCGTAGTAGAACCGGCCGGCATAAAATCCAGTAGCATAACAGGAATGGAAGCGAAAAAGCAGGAATATAGTGATTTATGGGTTTAATTGCCTCTTTTACATACGGATGTGTTCTGTCGGGAATTCAATATTCGACAAAGAGAGCAAAGCGGCGGATCGCGAAGTGCTCGTTTTTCGACGTTCTGACCAACGATAACGCTTTAAATGCTTTTTTCGCTTTCTGTGCGCTTGCATAGATTATTTATCGAATGTCCTGGATGTAAATCTACTCTGTACATTGTAACAATATTGTGGCAAGTCTGTATCTATAGGATAATTTAATAAAAATATTTTTTTTAAACTCGATTTACGTAGTCAAGACTTAACCCTCATAGCTTTGCTATACTGCGGATATCGTTAGCACTATAAATCACACGGAGACAGTAGTAGAATAAAATCTAAAAAATAAATGTCTGTTCCTTCCGTACACGATGGGAGGAAGAGACATTTATTTTTTAGATTTTAAATGTTTTTTTAATTTTCTCCTCTACTTAAAAATGTGTGATGTTGTTGGATAGGTCTTTTAAATAGGTACATTATGAGTTTATGAACACCGTTTTTCGTAGTAACAATCTATTTGCGACATAAAAGGTTCAGAAGTAACTAAATGTGCATATGCCAGTTTAATGGATGATGATCAAGGTAAGCAAAACCTCGACAGTATATGATAAATTTTAGAATAAATCTACCTAAGATACCTTGGGGTTTGCAATTCGAGTAATTGTCAATCAACTTATAACTATCTAACCCTACATTGCTATACACGCGTGACACGTCGCGCGCTCAGCTAGTTTTATTGTATTTTTTTGTTAGGTTGTATTGTTTTTTGCTAAATGTAATTGATAAGCTATATTGTAATTGATATTATCAAAAAAAAGTTTTTTTTAGTTTTATATATATTTGTACTGACCTCTTTTTCATGATAAGTCCATAAAAGCATGTTAAGTGGGTTTCAGACATAAGATTGATGTATTTATAACATGAGATAAAAAATGTTCGAAACCTGCAAATCATAAGTGATATAATAAAATTTATGCTGATGTTTTTCCGGTTAATCTTAGAAACAGTTTAACCGGCATCTTATATTAATCTTGGGTTAACATTTAGTACTTGTTTTGTTTGTCATAGTATAACAAACGTGCTTAAATGTTTCGCTTATTTTTATGAATAACTGATTAAAGAATTAATTTTAAACTTCAATCAGTTCAGAGACAAAAATATATATACCTACTAAGACTACTAGTTTAAGAAAAAGAGTATTTTTTTTAAGTGCGGGTATTGAAAACTTGCTTAACTAAAGCAAGGGTCGTTACAATTTTATATATTTTCTTGAAAAAATAAAAAATAATTGAATTGATATAAGAATTACATGAAGAACACTCTTATGAGTGTACTATTGTTTTTATTAATTTGTTGTTATTGTTATTATTAACATTAGTAGGTATATTGTTATTCCAGACATTATTTTAACAAGCAAACTTAAATGTGTCAGTAAAGCGACTATCCCAAGTATAACCACGTAATAATTCAAGTTGACCCAAAACTTGACCAGGAGTGACAGCTCACAGTGATATTAATCTTGAGTTCAGTAATTGAGCGAATCCAGAAGCAGCAATCGAGTCGCGTTAGCCTCCGTTATCCCTTTAAACCGATGCAAAGCCTTTTTTAAGCCCAAAGATTTAAGTTGGCGAAAGTGCCCGGCTCTATTAAAACGCGATTCCGTTCAACTCGGTATAGTCATTTTCCTTCCTTTTATTTCAATTGGACTATTAAGTAATCGTCAGTTTTGGGTACCTACTGACATTTTTTGGATGCTAAAACACCTTTTGGTAGTCTTTGGATTTAGAGAAACCTTATATTTAATATTGGCTTCCTTTTAATTTTTAGAGCATAAGTCGACGAAATCGTGTTCGGGCTACTTCATTTGTTTTTCGAATACAGGTATAGTTGCGGTTGGCTCTAACGGCTAACGGCTCTTTACAGCTTCACGGAGACAGCGGAGTGACTCCAGAGAGACAAAGCCAATAAGACTACTTTTGGGAAAAAAGAGGACTAGCTTACCCTTTTCGAGTACTGGATTGTGACGTTCTAAGGGCTCCCCCTGTAGAGTCCGAACTAAGACTGAGAACGTCGCTTGGTGAGAGACATCGGGGCGAGACGGCCGCTCACGTGGGAATGCCTCATGGCGGCCGTGTAAGTATACGGGTTACCTTTTGGTAAATACTTGTCCTATAAAGGCGGAGTCATTAATGCACCATCGGCTTTAAAGGAGAACAAGTTTTTACCTCTTTTAAGAACTCCGTGTCAAAAAAATACAATATTTAAATATAGAATAATGCTCTTGCAACAAATGCGCTCTAATGCTTTAATCAACGCGTTAAAAATGACTTTACACAAATGTAGCTTATTTTTAGCGCTATAGTTATTGGAATATAACTATAATTATTGGAATATTAGTGATAGAGGATGATGACAATGCACGTAGGTATACAATCTTTATCACATAAAAGAAAAAGTAAATTGTAAATTTATTTCATTGCATCTCTCAATAAATTATCTTCATTACGCTGAGAAAAAAATGTTTTCCTCGCGCTGTGTTGCTAACTCACACATTGATTGGATATTCAGCCTTATTATTGTGAGCTCCATTCTAAGGTTATCTTAAATATATATCTAGGCATAACACTCGACTTCTTCATTATTAAAGTTAACTTCTTCTCCGTTAGATGTTCTCTGATTTTCTTGAAGATGAAGAAGTAACGATAACGTAGTAGTATATGAACTGCAAACTCATTGAATGCTCTCTCGTGAAATAATCTCAAAACTTTTCAAAAGCAGAACAACACCCAAAAATCTTTATTTAAGACCAAAAATGCATCACAAATAGAGCAGCGAACAGCAAACATAGTTCGGATATTTTGTACCGAGTACAAAACGGAATCTAAACGATACGTGTCGGACATGTGTAACGAGCAGTTTGACATGCGACGTCGGTAAATATTTGCTGCTATCCTGTTAGTGTACATCGGGTGATAACAGTCAACGGGATACAACGGCGTGTGTGATGGTGTGTTGTGATCGGGTTTTGGACACTAAAAGATATTTAAAGGAATATTAAGATGATTATTTTTGAAATTTAATATAGGTTAACTATTTCTACGTTATACACGTACATGAAAGGAATATTTTGTCCCTTTCCAAATATTACGTTAGTATATAAAAAAAGTGTTGGTATAATAGTTAAATGTAAATTGTGCTC
This sequence comes from Calpodes ethlius, assembly GCA_018251375.1. Taxonomy (NCBI): domain Eukaryota; kingdom Metazoa; phylum Arthropoda; class Insecta; order Lepidoptera; family Hesperiidae; genus Calpodes; species Calpodes ethlius. The sequence continues at coordinate 6,914 of DWPA01001211.1, read as the reverse complement.
TAAGCTAAAATTATTTATATCTGTTTTACTTTATTTATTATAAGTAAATATTTGACTATAATCCTATCTTATAGTAAACGGCGATGTAACCTCGGGTGGTTCAGTACATTTACTTAGTAAAAGCCTATTTGCTCTTCACTTGAAGACGTGCTTCTGAGCACTACTACGGCAACTTATTACAGTAAATTAAATTAAATAAATTGTTTATATTCTCATTGTTGTTGCATAAACATTGGTGTATTTGTAAACAAAATTTTAGCCGTATGTTTGACAGAGGTGACACGATAGTGTTGAATTAAAAAAAATATCTCCCTCGACACCAAGATTTATTGTATGGAACTCGCTATAAACAAACAAATCAGTCCAAAAGTGATAAGATTTGTCAATTCGGTTTTGTAGTTCCTCTCTTCAAGACGTAAGATACTCTTAAGTTAAAACTATGATAATGTGTGTGCAAAGATACTTATGAAATTTCAGTAGAAATTAAAATTGTTTTCATAATAATAAAGAACCTTCATGGAGTCAATTAAATAAACGCATTTGAAAAACAAAGTTCTGGACACGAGCAGTAACGCTCATAGCGAATTCGCTTTGCGCAGTAAATCTCAGCGTTTAACTTAAAAAAAACTGTTTGTATTCTTTACACCAAGAAATTACGCTGCAAATTGTAGCGATATTATTGGAATTTGTTTGGGAATTGACATTAACATGACGCTTGTAACAAATAAATGACGTTAGCTATTTTTTATGAACTTTATTTATAGTGAATAGTTATGTTTTTTATCACCAAATCTTGCAAGCTGAATAAGGACTATTTTTCTGTTATAGTAAGGAGTTGAAATATTGTTTCAATTTCTATGATAATGTCCTTTTATATTTTTGTTTGTTACTACATTAAAATTTGGCTCCAAACAAGAGGACTACTTAACGATAAGTATTTTTTCAGTTTCATAAACTATTAAGGTATTTTAATTTTGATAATACTAGAACAATAATTATATGTGTTATAGACGTTTATTTTCTTATTAATATTTTCATTAATACTTTAACTTCGTTTATTTATGATATTTTTGTTTGTAACTACATTAAAGTTTGGCTCCAAACAAGAGGATGACTTAACAGTGTACTGCAAACGACACATTTTTTTGCTTCTATAAAATTATTTTTTTAATTTCATAAACTATTAAGGTATTTTAATTTTGATAATACTAGCACAGAAGTGATAGCTGTTATAGGTGGTTATTTTCTTATTAATATTTTCATTAATACTTAAAACTTTATCAGTCTGATCTAAATTATTTAGGTACAATTTTGTACTGTTCTAACTTTAGTCAGCCAATTTGCTTTAAACGTTTGTAATTATTTGGAAGTTAAATATGTACTCAACACAATATCTGCATTATAAGGAAATGTACCGTGCATTCTGTACTCGTGTAACAAGTACAACAATTCAAAATATTGTACCTAATATTTGCTTTTGGCTTATGTTTAAATTACCACCCAATAAGTATATAGCTAGTTGCAGAAACGAAGTTTTAATATTAATGCTACTTTAAATAATGGTTCGTTAAATCGTTGCACAGAATAACTTAGGTTTAGCGATTCTTTTTTACTGCTATTATTATTATAGTTTTTTTAATTTCATTTTATTTAATGAACAACTTTTAGAAAATTACTTTTAATTAATGATTAGTATTTAAAGTATTCTTAATTTGGTTCCTGCTTCTTGCTGATTTGTAGTTAAAACACATGAAATAAAATATTAATTATCAAAGTTAAGGAAATGTTACCAAATTATCCTAATCTAACTTAATCTATAGTTTTTTGGGGTCGTCTTACTACATTTGGTGAATATTAACTAAATTTGGTGTGTAGTCTTTTTTGTCGAGAAACGTAAGGGCTTTTGATTTTTTTATACTTATTTTAAGAACCAAGTGGTTATATCCATATATATTAAGATTTTTTTTGTTTGCCTAATTTTTTTACACACACATATGTGTCATATATTTAAAGTAAGTGAAGTAAAAGTATAAATTGAAGCAAAACTAGAGAATACTTATTTGTACAAAAATAAAAACAGTGATTGTTAAACTATTGTGGCTAAATGTTTAATTATTATAATGAAAAAAAAAAATACATTGTTAATATATTAATAAAATAAACTTTATTTAAATAACGAATTTAAATAACGATTTAAACAACGAATAACATTTTTTTTTATCGATTCAATGTTTATTAAAATATATACAACATTTTGTCAATGTTAAGATTTGTGTTAACATTGTTAAAATCTGTATTTAATTACAGTTAATAAGTATTTACCGTAGTTAATAAAATGGGTTTATTTATAATCTCTAAACAGCTGTACCTATATATTAAGTACTAGTGTTAATCTTGTAATCTTCATAATCTTGAACAACCAAGTAAGACCGGTTTACGATGCACGTATAGCGGTTCTTATTCATAGATCATCTTGTTTTATTACAATTACACTATAAATATTGGTGGTATACAGTCTTTGTTAATGCATTCATTATTTTGTCATTGAGTGGTTCAATATCGGTACATAACTATTGGTTTAGATTTAGAACATGATAATTTATTCCAGTATTTATGTAAGCTCAGGTTTGCATATAAATTTAATGGAGGTCAATAAGAATTTACTATATTAAATGTCGGACTAAAATAAACTATATAATAATGACCGTTACACAAGGATTATTATATAGTTAGAATAGAGAATATTTCGTAAACCTATCCTTTTTTATTAATCATAAATTAATCTATGGTCTGAAATAAGTTTGACCACAGTCTTTTTAGCGCTTAATCTGTGGTTGATGTAATGTGTCTGTGAATTAGATAGAGTCAAGTTATTCCAGTTCTGTCTAAATGTAAACCTTGTTTACCTATTAATTTAATTTAAGCCAATAATGCCATAACGGGCATCATTTTTCTTAACAACTATTTTATATCTCAATGTCCACAAATAAAGAATTATTTATTTATTTGATTAATTATTTGACAATACCACAAGCGACATGTTTGTTACATACTACACAATAATAATTGTGGAAAAATATATTAAAATTTAAAACTATTTGCTACCAATAGTAGGCAAGGCCTTTAACTAAAATTTTATAAATGATGTATTTTTTTTCTGTCTCTTATATATTTAGCGGCATTTTGTTTACTTGTTTTGAATAATGAAATGATTTAAATGCATTTCAATTATTTAAAACCAGATATATATATAAATATAAAGGTATTATTTTAACATAGAAGTAGAATGTCATTTTTACGATCAACGAAGCAGGCACGTGAAGGGTTAAGTAGCAACTATTTTTTCTTTTACGATGTGCAATTGAATGTAAAATATTATATTAAAACTATGAAATAATACGCATAATAACATCTCTACAAGAAGTATATTCAAATACAAAATGAAATTAGAGAGATGAACTGAGTGGCCATAGAATACAAAATTACAACAAACTATTAGAAACGGATTAAAGAGGTTTTATAATCCCAATTACTTACCCAAATAGTTTATACCTATACGTTGTTACGAATAAACTATATAAAATTATACAAATTTATTTCTATAAATACAATTTTAGTATCGTTTTCTATATAAAACTTGTTACATACTCAGTATTTAATTTAGGTTAATAGAGTGATGTAGAGCTGATGGGAAATATTTAATATTGAGTTAAAAATGTAAAGATATAACGTAGTAAAGGTATTACTTTCAAAGATCTAGTTAGATTCTCATAAAATTACTTACATTTTTGGGTAACATTACTTTAGCCTTGAAAATGTTTTGACAGAAAGTACAATGAGTATAGTATTAAATCGAATCCAATACAATTAAAGAATAATTGATCAGCTCTATGTATAGGAATTTGTATGTTTTATATTATTACTAACAATTTTAAGGGTAGTAACGAATTTGTTGGACATTATTTTAGAATTCTTAGGTGCTCTTCCTAACCTCACTTTCATTTTGGCTAACCTAATGTATGATTTCAATATGAAATTTCTTAATCAGTTTTGGAGAATAAAATTACTAACTGGTGTTTGTGAACTGAAACAACTTAGTCTAGTTTTACTTGTCAATTGATCATTATTTTTTGTTTACAACATTTTGACCAGAAACTAGGTTCAGTACCTTGGGTAACTGATGCCCAGACTGACCGATTGAGCTATAGTTTGTCATGAAGTTTGGCTCGTTGGAATGCTCTCAAATAACTTTTGTCGTGTAAATACTCACTGGCACAGACAAACAGTTTCTTCAGCTTCAATGTCAGATGTAACTCGCAGGTATCACAGTGTGCGTTCACGAAATCCGCTGATATCCGTCATAATCTGGTACGAGCCAGGATTATGCTGCCCGTCACCCACTAACGTAAACACCAGAACCGATACCGATAAATCAAAGCACGATCCGCGACGTGAAATCCGCTAAATCCTTGCGGGGATTGCGTAAAAAATACTAGTATTAAAAACAGTCTTAAGTGGGCTTACACGAGCGCGGAACGGCCGCGCTGACTCTAATCTCGGCCACTTCCCGGCGCAATTTGAACCTAACTCCACCACTCTATACATCATCCGGCGACGCCCGCCCACCGCGCCGCCGCGAGCCCCTATCGTCGTCTCACTCGCACCCCAACCCTCCCCCTATACCTCTCTCCGTCGCGCTGAAATCTCGCCAGTTTTCAGTGCGTGCGGCGGCGCGGGGAAGCAGTCAGCTGGCCCAACTTATGCGGATAAAATCGACTTTTTATCGCTCTTCGTGACGCCTCGTGACGTCACTGTTTACTTCGCGTGGACACTATTGCATTAGGAAATCCGTGACGTGATTTAATGTTTAAGTCATTACGTTTTTAAAGTCGTGTTTTGTTTTTTTACGAAGCGTTTTGTTTCATTGGTTATAATACATTGTGAGATGTTACTACGTAGGTATGCCTGATATTGGAAAAAAATCTAACAGGTTAAACGTAAACACTATGCCCTGGAGTAACTGCTGCATTACAAGGCTAATTTAACCCTGCCATATATTTTCCTTTTAGCGCATAAAATAATTGCAGTTTAAATCGCGCTTCGTGCAGCGTCGTCCGTAATAAATAACCGAGCGTTCGCAACGCAAACAGATCGGGCGCATTAACCGCGTCGGCGTACATAAAGAGAACGGTATAAATATAAAGTTCCCACTCGGTGCCGCGCAAACTTAGCTAAACAACGCCATAATTGCCTTCATTACTTAAATTACTGAAATTATTTATTCAAAAAGCTGGCAACATTTAGGCGCGGGTGGCCCCGCCTTCAGCGGAGTCGCCGGCCAATGCGACGAAGGCGCCGCGCGGTGGGAGGGGCGCGAGCCAATATGGCGTCCGGGAAACCTCGAAGTCGACGCCGGATACTGATGCCGTCGGTTCCGACATTTTCCACGGTTGTCTTTGTATTCTCAATTTGAACAGTGTTAAATAATTAGTATTGTTAATTAAGTTAGTGCAGCGACGGTGGAAGTGGTGAGTGGGTCTCAACGATGGTAGGACTACCACGGCCGCACCGGTGCCGACGGCAGACAGCCCGACGGCGGACCTCCCAGCGCGCTGTAAACATTTGTTTATTCAACGTGATAACCAGTGAATATGTGTGTTTTGTTACAATTAAACAACTAGTAACATTTAAAAGTAGTTGGAAATGATATTTTGTGTTATCATGCTGATAATTAACAACTTGGAATAGGTCTATGTAAATAACCTTTACCATAATAATTAGATATTATAATCGGTTGTTAGGTCGATACTATTGAATGTTAAGTGTTAAGTAGGTACTGCATAACTTCATTTACCTGTTAAACTACGTAGGTAAAACCCGTAAGCACTTATAAATGTGTGATGTAGGTAATTAAGAAGATTGGTAGGTATCTATTTTTTTTAATGACTAAATTATTTCTATATGGCCAGTATTATACTACATTTTATTTTTAAAAAGAGTTTACATTGACTGTTAATTATAATGTTCCTTATTTGAATTTTTATTTTTTAAATTATAGTTTAGTTAATTGACAATTCATTTTTGTTTTCTTAATATTTCAAGTCTACTTATAGAAGCTTATCTAGTTATATAATATCTGTCTTCTGTTTAAGATATCTGTATTGTTACAATTAAATAGGTACGCTTAGGTATCAAGTTAACTTTCATATTTTGAAAACGCCTTACAATTATTCCACATATATTAGATACCTAAGTATATATAACTTTATAGCTAAATAATTGCTTGTTCTACCGCTATCAATAACAAAAGAATATTATTGCTGTTTTATAGTTATTTAGTGCGAATTATTAGCACGGGTATTACAAGTGTTTTTATTACATTAAATATTTTCATTGAAACTGGACAAAAACCAGTCTATTGACAAATACTTGTGTAGAAAAATAGGTAGGATTTTTTTGCGCAGAACAACTGTCAGGTAATTTGTGGTAACAGTACCTACCTATAGATCACGTTGCATTATTTTTACTCCATGCTATTTTATTTGACTAAAGTGTCTGGTTTAGTAATAAATTTTAACATCATAATGTGTTAATAAGTAATTGAAGTTCGTTGAAGTTTTTTTAGTTTACAGGTGTGTTCATTTAAGAAATTTCCTTCTGTTAGAATTTATCAACTATCTTTGGTAGAATGTTTGTAATAAATGACGTCGTACCTTAATTAATAGATATCTTTATTTCTATTAAAACATAATAAAACACCAGTTTTATAAAACATTTTTACATTAGGTAACAAAAATATAGGTATAATAAATGTGAGAACGTTCATAGGAAAAGGTATTTTTTTTACATAGAATAAGTCAGTGCTTGACTACTATCCCACCTGATGGTAAGTGGCGATGTAGTCTATGATGTTG
>DWPA01001210.1:0-19554 GCA_018251375.1 Calpodes ethlius | reverse complement strand
ATATTTTATATTAACAGTATTTTTATTTTGGCCGAGAGGAAAATACCTTTACGTATGCTCCGTGGCCGTGCCTTGCCACGGAGGTATGTGGGACTCTGCGGGGTGCACATCGCTCATCGCAACTAGCCACTAAAAACCCCTCTGCGATTACAGCTTCCAGACACAGCAAGGAGAGAAGGTATCAGCTGAGCCTCAGGTCCTCGTTCTAAGTACAGTCCTAATCGATGTTTGTGATAGATGCCTGTGGGTAGCAGGCAATGGTACTACAAGCTAGTTTACTATATTATCCCATAAAATTTATTAAAACGCTGGGCTCGGCCGTCTTCTTTACTATGTCTAACAATAACATGAAAAGTTACACCATGCCAATTCTCCATAAATTCTGATACTTCTAAAGGTTTTTTTATATGATAGATGAACAAATTGTTTCACTTTTGTGTACTGTTAAAGTAAACTACAATTAAATAAATATACATTATATTCCAATCACAGGACTGATTACTTAACTACTATTTTTAGTGATTTATTTAGGTATAATAGTAATAGTAAAGTAAAAGTCCGGTAAAAATAAAGCGATGAAACTTAAGAGTATCGTATTTATATGTTAAATATATTTTTTTTATATTCAAAGGAAATATATGTAGGTGTATGGTGTATTCTGTTGTTAATTATTTTCCCTTGTTAAATAAATATACTACCCAAAGTGAAATATCTTACCAACTTAATGGTATCATTAAAATTATATTAAATCATAAAAAATATATTCAAATGACACAAGTACCTGTAATAAAAATTGTATCTGTTATAATGCTTTTTTGATGCTAAATGGAATCGTTTAAAAATAATCTGAAATGAAAAAGAACGGAACACAACACAATTCAAGTACCTACGGACAAACAATAATAACGCTATAATTCTTTATAAGTGTATGTCTACACATACCAATGTATTGAAACAAAATAATTTAGCATATTGCATACATGAGAGGTCATGCCACCGTTCTTAATGTAGATATAACCTGAATAATGAATACGATTACACAGAATCTTTCATTTCGCGAAAAGGTTTCTAAGTCAACATCTAAGCTACGCCCCGCCCAGCGCTGCGCAGCAACCAATCGCGTTAGATGGGCGGGGCGCCCGCTCATGAGAAATCTAAGCTTCTCACAAAGTACGCGCTCAGATTTTCTCCTAGATCCAACAACTTTCGTACAAAAGCTCGATCTAGCCTCTCTATACCTACGGCCAGTTAAGTACCGCCCCGAGTTTCTCTCTAATAAAACTGCTCTTCCACAGATATTAGTTGCACGAGGTAATGAGGCAGTCTTAATGTCACAGTGGCACAAACCGCTTATTTGTGGGCATTAATACTCAAAAACCATTTTTCAGCGCGTCCTCTATGCAGCCCGTCGAGTACAACCGACAATTAGCCAGTGCATGCGAGGATGCGACGCGAGCCACCTGTCAAGTGGCCGTTTCATCAAATCATTTCTTTATTGCGCAGCCTCCGCCCGACCTGCTCTTTTTTGTTGGCAGAGTTTTGAAAAAAGAACGTTGTAGTGGTAGAACAGTTGGGTAGGTCGGGGCGCGCGAGCCTCATTTCAGTCAGGTGCCGGGCGCCGAACGCGAAACACAGTGCACCCGCACGCCTCCGACCCCATACAGCCTTACGAGCGGCCGCGACACATCGCGCCCGCTACCCTTAATGCAAAATCTTCATATATTCAGAACTGACTTTTAAAATAAAAACTTTTCGTCGCAGTGAATTTCGACAGTGATTAAGTGACAAAATTGAGCAGTGTTGAGTTCTGTTGCCTTAAGGTAAAAAGTTGTTTATTATTATTTATTTTAATTTCTTATTGTCCTATTTGTGTTAATTACAGTCAATAATGTACCAATTTATCCCCTATTTAATCAGAACAGACATAGGCCATAAAATTAATCAATTAATATTTTATAATAAGTATTAACGACAGCAATAAAAAATAATATTTTAGAGTACTGACATAGCTATCCAGGATCGGTAATAGATGGTTCAGTGAAGTAGATGAAAATCTTAGACTTTAGGTACTTAGTTTAAAAACCTTATAACGATTTTAAGAGTTTAATAAATGTATAACTACCGAGGTTAATGATGAGCCTCACAAAATTCAATTTGCAGGGTAGATAAAGCTTTTTTCGGTGTTTTTGCTGTCATTATTTATGCATATCGTCGTAATGACAATAATTATAAATAATAGATATTGAATAATATATTTTAAATAATGAAATATATCTAGTATCTAATATTATTATTTTATTATTACATACTTGTACTCTAGATGTTTTTGGAAGCAATACGTAATCGTTAATTTTAGCTTCTCTATTTTTAATGCTAATTATTTCACGTTTATCTTTATTTTTCATTAAAGTGTGTTTTAAATTTCATGTCATTGTTTTGTAAGTATTGGTTGTACAATAATAAAAATCTGTGATTGATATTGTATTAATTAAAACATATAACTAAACTATGACATTATATCAGCAAGTCTTTATGTAAAGTTAAAATGTGGCTTTTTAAATATTATAAAAAAAAAAGACATGTACTAAATGTAAAAGAAAATAATCCGAAGAAAAATATAAACTCCAATTATTTAATACCAATACAATATATCTAGTAAAAAATATTAACTTATGTGTCTTTGATTAGTATCCACAAGTCGACACTTGTACCAGTTCCCAGTATTCTATGGAAAAATGGGAGGCTTCGTCGCAACCGTAATTGCCACTTACGACCTAATGAAGACATGCTTTATTGAAACAAGAAATTGCGACACACAACCCTCGTCGACATAAATCGTTACTCGGTTATAAACACAATTCCTATCAACGTATTCATCTCTATAAACGTACTTACTTACCTTGACACATTTATTTGAATTAATAAAGTCCGCAAACATTTAATCATAAAAACCTCACATAGCTACTGATTCTATTGGACAAATTACGGTAAACTAGGCGTATTGGTGTCTGTCTACATTTGATAAAATCTCGAAATAAAACGTTACATTTGTGGGGTATAGCGTACAGGTGCTTTAATTAGATACCTATCGCTCCCGTCCTCAACCTAGTTCCATCACAATAATTAGAAAATTTAGCAATTCATTCGGGAAGATCATAATCTTATGATTTAGTTCGACAATTACGTAATGAAGGGAGGCGGTTTTACTTGTCAATGTTTTTACGTAACTGGAATTAGAGGCGAGCTTTAATGTCCAATGTGTTTTAGTCTAATGGAGATTGTTTGCTTGCATTATTAATGCGCGTACGCAGCGGGCGCCGTCTATGTCCATTATTATGATTCTTCATTTGCTTGATTGAGCTTTTAATACGATTTGCTGTCAACATACCGCCCCGCCGGATTAATCAAGGCGAGAGCTGTCAACAAATACATGGATAAACAAACTAATGGCGAACATCGCGTGAATTGAAACGATGATAGTCTCGTGTTTCGGACGCGCAATAAACACTGTTAGTTTTTGAGAAGCGCTTGTGCAGTTGTGATATTATTAAAAATGAACTATTTCTGATTAAATGTTTACTCATATTTATTCAGGTGCGCACAAACAGGTACATTATTGACTATATTTATAGATCTGTCATAACTTAAGAACTTGTATTATCTTATTGATATAATTTGTACCTTTTGTTTTTATTTTATTTTAAGATATCCTTGAATTATTATGAACTTTATTCAACTGTGTCACAGCTGATAATATATATTTAATAGAACTGAAAGTCGAACTAAAGTTACAGTTTTACTATCATCTTCTTTGGGACAATAAATATTTGCCTGTCTGATAATTATCTGTCGCGCTTTCTATCGCGAGAATCGAACCCCGGTTGCTCAGAAGGTAGTCATTTCACAAATAACAAGTTTGCTGGGTTATAATTTCCCATGAGTTAATTATTGGAGAATGTTTTAGTTAAATAGTAATAGAACGTTATCTTAAATAAAGTTATTTAATGACAGGATGTCGCGTCATGTTCTGCTGTCGCGCTTGGCGGAGCAGTTCCAGCCAGCGTCTCCAACAGCAGCCCAGCGCTATCCATCTCCAGAGCGCAGCGTCTCCCCTCCATCGCCAGTTTCCCCTCATTCCCCTCCACACTCCCCGGACACTCTCACACAACACCGCTTAGACCTACTGCAACTTGGAGATATTGAAATTGCAGGAAGAGCACTTAAGCAATATGCTAGAGCTACAGGTATGAATGAAAATAAGTCTTACAAATAACAAATTATATTATTGTAAATTAAAATAAGTAGTATACGATAATTACAGAATACTTTCCATAATCAATTATCATACATTATACTTTGAGATTGAATTTTACCAACCCGGTTGTGTCGTCAGACAACGTGAGCCTTTTGGCTACAAATAGCACCACCATCTGAAATAATTATTGCTCATTTAATTAAAAGTACATCAAGTTAATGTTTATTACTTTTAGTCGGGTTTTCCTAAATCCGTCAGTGCAAAGTTACTGAAATAAATACTAAATAAAAAACAAAAATATTTTTCTATAACAAATCTTTTTTCAAGATAAACAACTTACTATATCTACTATACGCTATAAAATAAAAATATGTTTAGAATTTTGTTAATCTATTTGTTGTATTTTACATGATACCTTAAGCGGGACAGTTAGTATTGACATTTTTGAGAGAAAATTACAAACACGGGCATTGGTAATTCATGATTTATTCTTTCTTTGTCCAGAACTAGGAGCTTTGATGTATTGTAGCGGCCTGGGCGCATTATATGGAGGCGCCGGTGTCTGGCCCCTGCTGATGTCTCGCGCATCTTCGCAGTACCTGCCGCCGCTGGATCACGCTAGACACACACCTCCCAGAGATGGTATGTTACTAGCTTACTTTAATACGGACTCTTTCTCATACTTATAACTTTAATGGCTGTTAACATGGCCAAATTGCCGTCAATCAGATATTAGGTCACAACTGCAAGTCAGGGGTTTCTTCCAGGGGTTTATATATTTTTTTAAATATTTTTTTTATATATTTTTTTTCATGTCCCTCCGTCCACGGATTAGCTCAAAGGTTCTTAATACTAAATTAACAGATTCCTTTTCAATTTAGGAACACGTTTGAGAAAGTTCTCATTTTTGTCAAAAGCTCTCTCCCGCTTCTCCTCTGATATCGTGAAAATAACCTTTATATACAAGATTTTAAAAGGAAAACTATCACAGATAGTAAGTAGACTTAATGTTCCGTTTTCTTTCGTATACATTTGTATTCGTATAAACTTTAACTATACCATATTTCAGTATCCTACGCGCCTGAATTATTCTTAAAAGGGATATAAATATACTCCGTTCACATATTAATATATAAATTTGTATCTCTACCTATCTTAAAATATTGTTATTCAATCGATGCGTCAGAATCATATGTCACAAAACAATACAGATAAATATTAGATCATCACAATCTTGCAAAAATAAAAGGAAATATGAAGAATTTATAAGCAATATAGATTTCTTAAAACGTCTATTCACCTCGTCCTCTTTCTTTGGCTTCTGTCGCGTTGCTCATTAGAATAGCTATCAGTGAACCTCACCGATTAATAACTCGTACCGCACAAACGCTGTAGTTTAAATGTCGTTTACCTTAAAGTCTTTTCAACTCGCCAAGGAAAATCAGCCATACGGTACGCAGCACTCATTGTCGCGTTCGAATTCCTTAAATATATTCAAATTGTTACTTATCCACGACTTTACCGGTTACCGGTTACTGACGCGCGTGGCTGATAACGTGGAACACCTAGATTCAAAACAACTTGATTTCTATGGCGAAAGGACAACCAGTTCTCAATTTAAAACTAAATTACTGATAAAGAAAAACGAAAAGTTTCATTGCCTAAATAAGTACCAACATACTTGTGTACTAACTCATTATAAAGAAGAGTAGATAGGTATTTTCTTAGTGAAGAAATTTTATGTAGGTTACTGGGTCTTAATCAATGATGAATATCAAATATTTTTAATACATCATCATGGTATCTTATTAAATGGGAAAATATACGGCGAAAAAAGGACATATTTTGAACATCAATTACAAATGTATTTTGATTATTAGCTTGGGCGGAACCTGCTGTACACGAGTATCTTAGAGTCCTTAGTTATGTATATATTCCTAATCGTACCATATCGTATTTCTATAATTGTACAATACCAATAATCGTACGGGCAGTTCCAGTATTACATTTGGGACTATATTTTAAAAATGTACAATGAACCATGGTGCATTATACCATGATGTTAATTCAGTAAATATTTGAATCGAATCAAGTAATTTAAAAAATAAAGTTTTTTTGGGTGTATCTTCACATACTAGTTATAATCATTTATCGTTGACTCGTTAATAGTAGGTAATAACTTAGTTCAGAAATTGTATAGATTTGCGATGCAACAACGGCAACTATTCAATACGTACGTTGAATTCTCCATCGTTTCAGTTAAATCTGAATCAAACTGATAATACGCTCACATTTCATGAGACGTTGTCACAAACATCTATCCAAACATCTGCACAACTGTATTATACGGATTTCAATAAACCATGCAAATTCAGACGTCCTACATTTGACCCGAACGACTTAACCGTTGCATAAATAATAAAACTGTAAAATATTATGTAATGCAAAAACATAAGCAAGAGCACCTTTTTAAATGGAGGACCTATATTTAATTTACATGCAATTCAATTTTTGTTGTGGGAATTACCGCAAAGTAACGGTCGATACTATTCATTGATTTGATAAAGTCTTCAAACGTTTTCTTAACCATCAAGGAACATTGTGAGAAAGGTTCCGGTTCCAAGCCTAATAAAGCTATTTTGTTTTTAGACGACGCAGACGAAGAGGAGTTACCGTTGAATTTGTCGATGAAGAATCGTCAGATATGGTCGCCGGGCAGTGCGTGTGAACGCGAGCACGTTGAGATAGAATCGGAGAACGGTTCCAGGTGGGACAGGGCGGACGACATGGACGCGCCCTTGGAATTGGTGAAGAGATGCCGCAGCAGCCCTGAAGCTACAGACCGGCCCTCGAGTACCGAACCTCGGCGATGCCCGTCAGCACCAGTCTACCAGGCCTACCCACCACAACATCCGCCACCCTCAGACATAAATTTTTCTGTACTTCTCAAAAACGAAAACAGAAACGAAAAGTCCTTTCAGGTAAGAATCAAGAAATTCTTATTCACTAAGCTTTACACTAACAAATATAAAAAGCAAAAATGCAACGGTCAATGAATCGCGACATCCTTCAACAGGATCGATATAACTGTACAGTTTCCGTTCAAAATGGTTTAAAATAGCAAACCGGTATATGTTTTAGCCTTTTTACAAATCAAATAGCAAAAACTGCCCTTGTCTTAATAAGTACTCTCGTATCGAAACGAGTCGTGCGTCCTCAGCGGCTCGAAGCAGCCACTGCTCGTCTTCTCGCCATTTTTATACTTTTCGCTTTTTTTGCGCCATCATTATAAAATTCGCTTCGGTTTTAATCAAAATACCGTCTTTTAATATCACTGCGCGGCGGTTTGTAATTGAACGAATAATTATCCTGTGTCACACGCGTATAAAAATGTTGAATGTATAGCCATCTATAGCCACTATGTTGCACATCACATTGTCTTTCATTAGTTCATGTCATAATTTAATGCTAGAATTATTCTATTGACTTCTCCCGGTTATTATAAAAAAAACTGTTAGTCCTTAAACATTATATTCCCGAGCTACTATCTTGTTTTTTGACCGCATATGAGTAATTCAATTGTTTGTTGTCTCCTTGATAAATATGGTCATTAGGATATAAAGTTTTTCGCACTGGTGACCGTGGCTGACGAGCGGAAAATGCGGCGCGTGGCTCGCACGCGCCCGCTCGGCCACTCACTACCGCCTTAATTGCTCACCGCTCGCATCATTTTTAATATAATTATCACACAAACTATCTTAAACGGTATTCTACTAAGGGAGGTTAGCATTGGACTTTGTTAACACGATAGCCTAATCAGAAAAAGTTGTAATTACCAATATAAAATAGATCACACAAGTTATTTACAATAATAAAATGTAAAACAGCTTATTCATTTTATTACATTCAACTTGTAACTTATATTATGAACTCTGAAAATAAAGTACACAATTTTCCCTCACCTTTATAATATCAATTAGCAACTATAGATCGTTTGAAATCATACTAAAATGTAGAAAATCTTCACCTATTTTATTAACTTCAATATAGACTACCGTAACCACAATATAAATATCTTTATCCACCTTTAAAAGCCGTTAATATTCATAAAAAATGAATACGTACATACACCTACATTCGCTCCTTAATTTATCTGACTATCGTAAAAAATCTCCTCTGCGAGGAATAAACCGATAACCATATGTGGATGGTCATAGCGCAGCACCTGTGTTGTTTATAAGAGAGTGCATCGGTATAAAAAGAGAATAAAAAACTAGCAGTTTTTGTAAGACGTGAGGCGGGCACTGCGGGCAGCTGTCCGGCCAACTGTCACAGACCCGCTACGCGGATTTGTGAGGGGATTATCATTGCATACTTAACAGCTAACCGCCCGCGCGCCCGACTATTAGCCACAGCACGCAACTTGCAAAAGTTCCACTAACATACAACTATTAACTATCAATAACTATCTTTAACTACCAAAGTCAACCGTATGCTATAACCGTTTGTTTAAATGACACATTACTGCGTAGTAACGTATTACAATCAATGAAACCTCAGCCATTACAATAAAATAAAAGACTACCTAAAATTTTAATAATACATAGTATTAAAACTTAGGTAATATTTAATTTTAAAAGTTAAATTGTTTAAAAAGAAACACTTTTGTACAATCTACATGTTTTCGTGTTACACGTATCATTTGCAGCCTCATTCGAGTTATTTGGTAGGTAATCCTTTTAACATAAGTAAACCGTTTCGACACGGCCAACGAAATTATTCCTAGTAACATCTGATCAAATAAATCTAAAATAAAAATCTTTTGTCTAACATCTGTGAGCAGAACAAAACGGCTTCGGTACAAGAATCTCTATACAGAATATGTAAATATTTCGTAAATTCTCGTTAAAGAATGGTACCGATTTTTACGCCTTCGGCATTTTATCCAAATGAACAGCTGTAACGGAACGTGTTAATGACGTAGACTCACGTGAGACCTAAATTAGTAGGATAAGGTTGGTAAGCAATGACTTAAAAGTATGCTAAGAAAATTGCATTATTTTTGGAATATTAAGAGGAGTACCTACAGCAAAATTAAGGCGCCAGATTTCTTGTAGGTAGCACTCAAGTATAGTCTAAATGGCATTTAGTAAATATTTAGTTTTTAAAGCATCTGAATCAACAAACCGCGTGTTTTGCGATATCAAGTTACAATTATTAAAATTTAAATCAGTGTAAATATGAATATATATTCGGAAATTACTACATTTATTACATCTCTTTTTATGTATAATAAATCGGTTCACCAGTGTCTCGAGAAAAAAATAATTGAGAAATATTAAAAAAATCTATTAATTCATGAAAAAA
This sequence comes from Calpodes ethlius, assembly GCA_018251375.1. Classification (NCBI taxonomy): domain Eukaryota; kingdom Metazoa; phylum Arthropoda; class Insecta; order Lepidoptera; family Hesperiidae; genus Calpodes; species Calpodes ethlius. The sequence goes on along the minus strand of DWPA01001210.1, from coordinate 9,932 downwards.
AGGATACATACTAAATACTAAAAAACATAATTATGATAGGAAAAAAAAATAATACGCTACATTTTTTTTTGAAAACGTTGTAAAATCCTACGGTTTCATTTATATTTAGTATGCAAGAATTAAAATATAATTGAGTAATAGCTCAGTCTACGGAATGACTAAAGAAACCGTACGATAATAATTTTATTTAAGTAAAATATGGATTCATTAGTTTATAAATGCCAGGAACGCACGTCCTCCTTTGTACAACGTTATTGAAACAATAAAATATGAAATTTAATTACCAATCGATTGAGGCTAATTACTAGGCAGAAAAAATATATCAGCTATAATTTCAATAAAGAAATTTAAGAAACGTGTAGAAAGGGGTGAGCTGCCCTGTAATTACTTTATTACCTACTACTGGCTGACAGTGAAGATGATGGACGTTGTCAAATATAATATTATCTAGCGTAATTTTACTATGTTTTAATTTAAACCGAATAACACAATTACATTTTTATTCAGTTGGCTTCTTTCTATTCCGAAGGTTTTAAACTAATATGTAGAACTTATTTTACGGCTAACTTTAAAAGCTTTGAAGAGGATTGTTACGTATTAGAACTCATTGCGTTATAATCGCCTGTTTGCTCTTTTTATATCGGCATACATTTTTTATTCTTTTTATTTTTTTGCCTGTTTCGATTTCTAGAGCAAAATAAACCTTTGAGAGAGAAACCTTAACTTAGGCATTATGAAGTAATCTAAGGCACAGACTGTATAAATTGGACTTATTGTGCTTATAAAATCATGTTCTTGTTTTAGTGCAAGCAATGCGGCAAGTGCTTCAAACGTTCGAGCACATTGTCCACACATTTGCTGATACATTCAGACACGCGGCCCTACCCGTGCCAGTACTGTGGCAAGCGGTTCCATCAGAAGTCAGACATGAAGAAACACACCTACATACATACCGGTAAGTTTCTATTACTTATACTTTAAACCAACTTCATTTGTTATTTACATTCATGTTATATCGCTGTAGGGCAGTTTTATTTTATTATTAAGTGGGCAGCACACTGTTCTATTTTATCACTTATCAAAACACTTGCGATTGTTACTTCACACCGTCTACCAATTAGGCTATAATATCACATTACGGATTTGTTGTTCTTCTTTTTGCATTTTTCGAATTTAGAAAGTAAGAATACATACTGTTTTTAATATTATAAGAGGTATTTTAAATTAAACACTTCATATTCAATGAAGAATAAAACTTTTTTACGACAAACAGTAAAGTTTACGTCCAGTAATTTTTTTTAAGAATCTTATGACAGATATCTATGAACAACAATTGGTAATCAATAATATAATTCCTAATATCATCCAATATTCCTTATATCAACTAGGTATGTAACTATACCTATAGGGATTCTTCAGTCACTGCTACCTCTGATTATAATTTCGCTCAGCACGTGTGACCAACAGTTTAAACAGACACAAAAATTAACGGAAAGTAAGAATTGTATAGAATTTCATTAATGTCGCCAAACATTTAAATCGTTAATTTTATCACGTTCATTAAGGCGCATTCAGACTTTGCCGTTGATCATAGAGTTAACCTAGGTGTGAGATATAATGATATATTTTTCTGTTAAAGTTGATATTTTATAATATGGCTTTATTTGATGGGATGTTTGTTTTGGAAAACGATTTTGTGAAACCACCGAGAAAGCAAAAATATAGTTTTATATGAACATAATGTCAACCTTATTACGTTAAATAAGAAAGTGACTATTCAAAACGTTAAAAACAATTTTATTGGCTATATCTATCAACGAAATTGTGTTACTTGTACTATCACTTGTTTACGACTCACTAAGTAGGTCGTAGGTATCGGCGCTCCGAAAAAGCGTTGACGGCCCTAATGTTAAAGATATGTCGAAAGAAATGTTTAACAGCGGTGATTACGAAATATTAAAAAAGACAAAATAACTAAATACGCGGTTTGACTTTCGTCTTTTATCTTTTTTTCCACAAAACCAGCATTACCCAATTTGATCTCCTTTACATCCATGCGAGAGATAGGAATTTGACCTAATTCAGCCTGTATGACAGATCTCCTGGTCTTCATCACAGAGTTAAAACATACATATATATATGCGTGTGTGGTCTATATAAGTGTGATGAGATGTCTGGGAATTTGTGAGATAATTATTGCATGATGTAAACCATGTGTTTTCTCCTTTTGTTTAAAATTGTTTTCGTCGTGTTTCAGTTCTCTGTGTATCTTTAAAAGAATATACTTTACAAATACTTGCCTCACTGTTACAACATCTTTATGTAGTTTTTTAAGAATTTCATTCATAATATGTACCGCGACGGGCTGGAAAATTTTATCAATAGCCACCCACTCATTATGTAGGGATTTACAAAAACTTTCATTAAGTTGAACGTACCGTTCACTTGAATTTTATCGTCACTTATCATCAGATGTGATTGTCGTCATACATTAATTTTATCATAAATAAAAAAAAAATAACTTTACTATGTCTATAAGTTAGCGCCTTAATCGGTTCACAAAAAAAATCAAAAACTAAAAACTCATTAGGATTTTTATTTAGGTGTTCTGTCCACTAGTTTAATGGCTATTAACATCAGAACAGAATACCCAAGGCTTTATTAAACCTTTCTCGAAATATCACGTGTTATTCTACAAGTGCCACTTTACTCCAAAAGTTTTACGACAAAATTATAGAGTAGCCTTTAAGTTGGGTGATACTTACCTAATAACTTAGTTTACGCTTACAAATGTTTTGTGTCGTTATACGTAATAAGGATACGACTTGGAAAGGTAGCTGGTATCGACAGAATATACGATGACGAATACTAATTTAATAATGATTTATTTTTATTTAAGCTACATTATTCATAACCAAAAAAACTCCACACAAATAATATTAAAACGTTCGACTTAACCCTGTTGTCGTTAAATTAACGTTTAAAAAGCGTGCAATTACCTTTTCGACAGCAAATCGCAGCCGGTTTATGGCGCGTTAATGAATTCTCAATGAGCAAAAAGTACGAGGAGCCCAGACCATGCGCTTCTGAGGTTGCTTTTATAGTGAGTGGACTAGCCACAGACTTCGATTATACTTAAACTCATATCCATACAAAATTGAGTTTAATAAATGCAGGTTTACATATTTGTTCCTTTTTAAAACCAGACTCCGCTTAAACATCTGAATGCACGTACATCAAACTAGATAGACCTGTTAGTTAGTGTTTTAGTCGAAGTGTAATTAAAACAAAAGATATTAGTAATAGAAAATCGAAGTTTACTAGTTGGAATTTCTCGATAGAAATTGTATACATGCAAACAATAGATTGGAATGGATATTCCGTAGATTTAAACCATATAACGTTAGGTATGTTTATCTTCGAAGTCATATTCAAATAGGTACTTATGTTATTCCTTGAGTGTACAGTACAGTACAGTACAGACATCTTGAGTAGATAAAATAGTAACAACTACCAAAATAGATGTCACATAAATTGTTTAAAAATGCATCGATAGCAACAGGCGTCCAAAACACGAATGAAACGTCTAAAAAACCTGAACATTATTTGTCGTCGTTCGAGCCATCTCGGCACGTCTCCGCGCAGTTCCGAGTGATTTACTGCAGCCGTACATGGCGCTCGTCCTCCCGATAAATGCCTCATCATCAATATTCCAAAATGCGGCCCGCAATTAGCCGAGCAGCCTTCACAGACCTTCACGTGCATCTCGATCGAAGCCGCAACAAAAACTCCACTTAAATCCTGTTCTATGTATGTATATGATGACATTTCAGTTTTCCCTTGCCTTTTTGCATTTCATTCTTAACTCAGTATATTTAATGTCATCTACAAGTATAGGCAGAAAAGGTTTTTTTTAAACCGCTACAGTTGCCAAAGACGTACACAGGTACTATTTACATATGACTCTTAAAGAATAGGTCGAAAAATGTATGCTAACTCAAAATACTTTTGGCCTAATAATACGCTCGTACTTTTATAAAGCGAATATACATACTGACCGAATAGGTTAAGTTTTAATCAAAGAGTTGAACTGTGCACCTAACACATTTTATTCTTTACAGGTGAGAAACCCCACAAGTGCGTGGTATGTTCCAAGGCGTTCAGTCAGAGCTCGAATCTCATTACACACATGCGTAAGCATACGGGTTACAAACCTTTCTCCTGCGGCCTTTGCGACAAGGCGTTTCAAAGGAAGGTGGATCTTCGACGTCACAGGGACTCGCAACATTCAGAAGTAACTGACAACTCCGCCACCGCCCTGCCCATTCCGCCGCGATACAGATACTACGGGGATGAGCCCTCGGCGCCCCTCGCGCCCCTAGTTACCAATTAATTCCTTTTTATGTTGTACTATTCATCCTATTTGCTGCATAAAATTTAGATGTCCGTACACTTTTGATTTCGAAACCTTGTCTTGTTATTTTAATGTTCATTCAACTCATTTATCGCTTACATTTCGAAATTTTGTGATATAATAGTTAGTAAATGAAATATTATGAGTGTGGATTTACATAAGCGAATAAAGAGAGCCAAAGAATAATAAAATATATTATCATAATATAATACGCGGCACACCAGCATAAATTTTATACTTAATCTTGTGTTCAATCATGGACTTGCCTACATATATTTTTTGTTTTGTACTATATTTATCATAGATGAGAAGGAGGATTACTTAAGTACCTATTTTCTGTGTTTGCACATGCATGTTTGTATATACATACCATATGCATATTAAGAATGTGTGTTACCTATTTAGTGCCTTATATTATTTAGGTAAATGTAAAAATAATAATTTTCCAATATCATATGTATTGCGATATGCCAACCTATTTTAAAAAAGATTTTTTTGAATCGAATAATCCGTCCTGATTCCGTGATACATTTAAATTAATGATGTGATACAAATAATTAATGTTATGGTTATTAATCTGAAACTTTTATAACAGTAAATAGCCATAATTTTTAATCTGTTTATATTGTAATAAGTACTCTGTGCAATTTTGTTTTCATCTTTGCGTCCGTGGTTTTAAAGAACGAAAAAATCCACCAGCAACTTAAATATAGAAAAAAATAAGTTTAAGATAAGAGCCACCTGTTTAACCTTATTTAAATGTTTCTTTTAAGACAAAGTGAAGTTGCCTTTTGAATATCGAGTACATATGTTAATTTTGGTTTAAAACGCATTTTTGCATTGTTTCGTGCAAGTACGTCTAAATTTTAAATAATAATGATATGAAATAGTGAGTTATGAAAACATTTTTCGCTATCATTAAATTGAATTCATTAAGTAGTATAAAATCAGCGAAAAAATTATACCTGTAAGATTTTTTTTTGCGTTTATAAATAAATAATAAGATAGTCCATACAAACCAAAGTGAGTTTATAATAACTTTAAGTCGAGTGTGAAACGCTTTATTTATTACGACGCTATGATTTCATTGAATCGATATAATATTCTGCTAATTAAGTCTTTATTTATTGTAATAAAACTTAAATACTTATCGCAAAGGAAAAAATAAAACATTGTAAAAGTTGGAAGTGAGGAGACGTTATAAATGTAAATAATTTACCTATTATTAGTAAGTTCTCCATTACGTGGGGTTTTTTAATATAAGACATGTAATTATCATATAAAATTTATTATAATTTAAAGCTACCACCCGGTTACCATTTTAAATGATCGGTGACTTAATTACCTAACTTTGATGATCTTCTTAATAGATCTGAATACTTCGAGTATACGGATTACTTTGTGTAAATTGGTTACCAATATTACTTGGTTAGTGGACAATCAGACCACTTGTCGTTTACCATTAATATTAACATTTGTCACCACATTGCGATGAGTCTTATTTGTAATTATTTGATCGTAAATTAGTACTTGTAACTAATCATGTTTGCATTTAGTATTTAGACTAAGTTTTTATTAGTTTTATTTGAACTATAATGTAGAAATATTTGAGGCTACGATTCATTACTATGAGACTGCATGCCGTCATAATCAAGTATAACAATTTTAAAGTTGCTTTACTATCTTGATAAAGTACCTACTTAGTTTTATTTCAAACGTGTCAGCCCTGGCCTATTTGCACAATAAATCGAACACTAATAACAGAATTCTTTTTTCAAAATATAAATCACTTCAGAGACCCAGACGTGCAATGATTTAACGGCTAGAACACCAAAGAGTACAGATTGTGTCATTTAGTACCGTAGGAGCCGATGTGACTGAGTAATTAAACTTGTGGATCAATTACCGAGTTATGTAGTAATAGCTAGCTGTTAGTTATGCTAATGTTTGTATTATAAGCCGAAACATTGAGTTGTACAGTTGCGCGGTGAAACCGGAAGAGGCAACCACGTCAATAGTGACCTATCGTGTGTTTGACGGTACAAAGTTTCGTCAAGTCATTTATACTTATAAGGTAGTCTTAAGTTGTAATTTATTTAGGCCAGTTTAATATAAATATTCGTAAACGAGTTAATTATTTTATTTTTCCAACCCCCTTCCTTTTGTCATACATACACTTTATTTCAATTATTTATAATATTAGTTGACTGTACAAAAAAAAATTAAATAATTTAATTATCTGAAAAAATAAGTACCTACGAGCAGCTTCCATTTATACATGTTAATATTTAAATTTGAAAGTTAACTTCAAAATAGTAAGTCAATATTGAAAAAAAAAATACGCCATAAAAATACGAAAAATATGTAGGTAAATCGCTTAGGCTCTAATCTGTGGTGTAGAATTCTATATGAAAAAGGTACCAATTAATTCGCGTCGTATATTAGGATTACTATTACTAATACACTTTTGATGACTCTACTAATTATGTAAGCAAATAAAATTATCATTATTAGGTATTTATTCCGAAGATAGGTTTAAATATGAATAATACTAAACATTTGAATTAATTCCTGATTTAGTCTTCCGAAGTCGGCATCTGAGTCGGAATTCCGCTCGCACCTGTAATTAGCAAAAAGTTATTGCAAAGTAATTATTACTTGCTTTGGTGAAGGAAAATATCATGAGGAAAACTGCACACCTTTATAACGTTCTACTAAGTATCTGAAGTCAGTAAATTATCACTTATAGTGTTGGCCTATGGCCCGTACCCCTCACATCATAAAAGAGACCCAGCAGTTTTTTAATCTTAAACATGAACACACATTAAATGAACATTGAGAATTCATCATTCAAGGTTTTCAGAAAATCAAATATGGAATTACCTATATAGAAACCTGTTAATATTTTTATAGTATTATCATATGCGTGGAACCATTAATGCAAACAATGAGCCAACTCTCTCCTACATCGTGTTTTACTGAACGCAGCCACATCATCTTTCAAGTTCAATAAATGAATGTCGCACAGTACAAGTCTGGCTTTAAGAAGGATGACTCAGTTTAGCAAACAACTTATTACTTTATTGAATAAATCTACTTGACACTGTCGGGAATATAATGTTCTTTTTTTATTTAGATATTTACTATAATATATACTCTGATATTGTATAAATAGTCCGGGTCCTCGAAATTGGCGTAATGTTTCTGAATATTAAATCAAATGTCTGATGAAATAATAAAATCAACTGATTGAACTAGATCAATGATTGCAACATTTTAATTTTCAACCTCATAACGGCTTACGCAGTACATTCCTAGGTCTAAGATCATAAAAATGTCACTTTGCCATATATTTTTACTGCATTGCTAAATTCTATTCAAAATGGACTATATATTATTTACACACGCGTATAACTATTAAGTGCTCATGCTTCTGTCTATATTACAGGTCAGTGAGTACACAGCTTTCCTCACATTTCGCTGTAATTAACTTAACGTGGCATTCATATATGAATCTAGACCATCAAACAATGGGCTTTAATTTCATTAAATTAACTATTTAACAACCTCGCATCAAGTTTGGTATTTGGTATTCCAATAAAATGAATGCATACACAACATTTGTTATAATTATGTTGTATAAAATAAAACTCAGGTGGGAACTTTCCCTCACACTATAGGTATTTAATCAACTTTGTCCATTCCGTCGTCCAGGAGTATAATATGTAAGTGAGTGTTAAATGCACAAAACAATCAACAGATAGACATCGACGCCCCAACTGGACGACAACGAAAATAAACAATTACTAAGCACGGACGATCGACGTAACAGACAAGGCTTCCCACGACTCATTCTAAATTAATAGCGTTTGTTGTAACATTTCATTTCATTCCGAGCAATAACGGTCTAATGAAATCAAAATAATGATTGTCGCGTGATATACTCGTATACCCCTCAGTTCCTTAATTTACTTAGTATGTTCTCTGGTTATGTATTATGAATTAGGAACTTTGTTCGTCTTTAAATTCATTCTATTATCTACTAGTTTTATTGAAAGAAAATGTTGCGAGGAAATCTTAAGGTTCGAGAGTTATCCTTATTCTCTATAGAGAGGTATGTCTGTAACTGCTAATCCGTACTTACGTAATATATGGATTGTGTATTGACATTAGATAAAATTAATATGTTCGTATAAAAGATTTTTATAAATAATGCACAGCTTGCTTTGAGAAATAACAGCTTAGGGCTCCATCCCTCCTATAGTCCAAGTCTTCATAGAGTGAACTGTGCCTATCAACTGTGTGTGTAGTGTATACTTACATATTTCTAAAAATGTCTGAATAATATATGTATATAGTAAGGAATAAATTTTGTACCTCTTTTTAAGCATGAAACTGTCACGTTTGAGTCTGAGATTTTCTCGCATTCAAGAAGAATACTGACATGAACAATTTAGCGACGCAATATAAAGAAAGCTATTTTTCAGAGCATTCATCAAGTTAAACTATTAGTTTCCTAAACAACCAATGAAATTCCAAAAAGAAACGAAAACAAATAATAATCGATCCAATTTTTCCATTTGGCCATGAACCATAAGCGAACCAGCGTTTCGTAAAATAGATCGGCAGCTACTGTCTATCTAAGTGTGGATTTTGACATAAGAGAGTATAGGCTCAGGACTGGTCTGAATAGCGCAAATTAGGGGATTTTTTTGTTAATTAAATTTGATAAGATTTAATTGTAAATTAACAGATTTTTTGTTTTATTATTCTTCTAAACTCAACAGTAAATGTGTTTACGTTTTCAGTTGCAGTAGGTCATTAAGAAAATTAACTAGCCGATCTGTCGCCTACTTCTTTATACAAAGGGTGACAATGACCATCTGATAGCGCGTCTAACCGTCAACTGCTTACGTACGTAAAAATAATATATCACGTTTTATAGTTAAATAAGAAGCAATGTTATAAAACTTGCTTAACCCCTTAACACACTTGGAATATGTACTTACTGGTAAATAGGTACATTAAACATGCCCACACTGCCATAGCATGGCTTCTGTCATTGTATACCTACACTACACAGTACTACGCTACGAAGAAACATTACGCTGCAGCCCACCACCCCTTTACTTTCCGCCATCATGATTTTGTAATACCATTAAGTACACAGCAATCGACTGGCGGAGTGAATCCATACAAAAAGTTGCGAATGCAATCCTTAATGAGATTTACTACAAAGCAGAACCATACTTTATTTATACATAGGTACTTGTACCATAGATTTGAACATGTACATCCTACTGACTTAATAAGACGAGTTACTGTCTATAACTTTAATTTAATAAGACTGTATATTATCTAATTTGCCTACTTATATTATATATTCAACCTCATCTAACCTACTTATATTATGAATAAATTCTGAGAAGGTGAGAACTTTATCCTTCTTAATTATCTTGAATAAAAAAGCAAAAGGATATTCACATCACCATTTTGCTTGAGTCAGCCGCAAAACAGC
>DWPA01001209.1:0-19559 GCA_018251375.1 Calpodes ethlius | reverse complement strand
TTTAATATATCAATTTTGCTAAAAGGCCTATTTTCTCAAAAGATAGTTTTTGTGGTTGGATCTATTTTGCATAACTACGTCTTATTGTTATGAAAATATAATCAATTTGTGTACCTTTGATTTTTATACTACGTTTGATAGTCACGTGTCCTCACGGATATGCAGCTTGCTTGTTTGTTATATGTTATTTCCATCGTAGCCATAAGAAGTTATAAGAAATTGAAATGTCGATGAAATTGATTCAGGTAAAATTTTTATTCACGAATTCATGTACGAAAACATTCCAGATGGTTTTTCACTGGAAGATTTCAAGTATTAATTCTAAAAATATTGTAGTTGAAAATAATAAACCTTACGTTACAGTTACCTGTTTCAAGGAAGCTTTTAAAACTTACCTTGTATGTAACCTACTTTATATACTTATATGAAAATATTGCCATTTATAGAAAAATAAAAGTCTAGCATTCTTTATAATTATCGCTTAGATACCACTATCTATTGTGAAAAAAAACACATTCGCACACTTGTGTGCGTGTCGGCGATCGTACATATTTTTTATGCTTCACGTTAGGTCAAATAACATTAAGAAACGAACCATCTAGATGTTACAAGTCTATGATCACGAAGTTGTATTGTATTATTGGAATCGCGGTACTAAAATCTTGTCTGGTAAGTTCCGATCTGCGAATAAAACCGCAAGTTTTGAATCTCCGATCTTTTAAAGCTTCGAGAGATTCATTTATTCTATTCTATTAATTTCATTCATGTTTACTGAAAAATACTACCAATACTAATGATTAGTGAAAAATCTTAAAACCTAACAACATTATAATTGCACAAAAATCTGTCAAACTATTTCGCTTAAGTATTTTATTTTCCCCGATTAACTTTGTAACGACAATAATTACAGAATCGTTGAGAATCTCACGTATTGCAAAAGGACAAATCGAAAGGCATTAATTATCTTCCTAACTCATTAAAATCCGAAGCAGTAATAGTCTTAATATTTAAGCCTCTTTAAGCGTCTTGCACTTAACGAACAACGAAATAAGGGCCTCTTGCAATTGCAAAAAAGTTCGCAAATTGCTAAGGAGGTGAGGTGAAAATATAATTATCCTATCTGGCCGAAGATGGAAATTATACTGTTTAAGTCTCTTAAAAAAGCATTGGAATCAGTCCATGGAGCCAAATGAGTGTACTTAAAATCGCAGGGCAAGCCAAATATAAACAATTCACGTTGGTAAAAAAAAAATTGTTTTTGTTTCAATTACAGAGATGCTGTACTCATTAAATTTTTTTAAAGTAAATATAAGTTTTTCTTTAAACATACACTTTTCAAATATAATCATTGTGTCTGAAGGACAATGTTTTACAATATTAAATTTATAAATAAAAATTAATAGTTACATTTTTAAAACATGATGTCGTACTGCAAAATATTTAGTTAATGTGTTGACCACCATTGAGGAGTTCTCTCGATTAAAAATAATTGTGAGTGTAATATCACGTCAAACTTATCATAAAGATACATTTTCATCGGGACTAAAGCGATAAGCAAAATTTGGACTTTGTAGGTTAAGAGGAAGTAGTTCCAATTCAGCTTGCAAAATTTGACCCATAAAACATATCAACTAATATTTCAAGTTAATAAAACATTTTAAAAATTAAAACGTCACTATCGTGGCTCCTACAGACTTACTACGCAATAACTTTTTTCAGAAGGCTCAGGACCGGTCTGCTTTGCGCAAATTAGGGGAAGCCTATGTCCAGCAGTGGAGCTACAAAGGTTCATAGATAGATACATACAATCTTTCTTTCTTTATTGGTCGGAAGTTGGAATCTAAAATCTTTATTACAAAAACATAATATTCAACTTTGTAATCCACAAAGTTACTAATCAAATCAATCAAATGTTGCTTATTAATTTTATAAATGGAACACCAACAGAACGAACGATTGAAAATCCTATCATTCACTCGTAGTATCATTCGAGGAACGAAGACCGAAATAAGTGTAACTGGCCAGGAATAAGGACCTCACGTACCACAAAAGGAAGAGTGCACGGCCGGCGAGGAAATCGAATGTGTGTCTTTTGATGGGAAATTGCGGGTAAATGGCGGAGATTTACGAACAACCCACCTTTTTAGAGCTTTTTATACGTTTTTTATTTCGCTCAAGTGCTGAAAGAGGTTTTTGGCCTTATTAAGCGGAACATAAGTTAATGTTTGAATGAATTGACGCAGTTCTTCTGATACGTTTCTTCTATGTCATGACGTACTAAACTAGTATAAATGAGTTTGTGGTGTAATTTATATTTAGTAATATATATATCTATTACAAATTGTAGAATTATTAAACGTTTATGGCTTCTTTTATTTGTAAGTTTCTGAACATTATTTTGATGTTTATCAAGTAACTTTAACATTTAGTGTAGTGACACAGAGTAATTAAGTAATGCTCCTGGCATGATGTTCACATGTATTTGTTTCAAAATATAAAAAAAAAAATAGCTACTTTGGTACGTTATTTGGTTACAATTTACAATATATCTGCCTTTATGGAAACTTGAAATAATAAAGTATGGCAACATTACCGCGTGAATGTACATTCGAAATTTAAATTAGATGATAATAATATATCTTAGAGCGGACACAAATTTAAAACCGCGTAACACGACCGAAAAAATTCTCTCACAACATTTTTACTATAACTTTGGAAATTTACAAGGCAATTAAAATAAAAAATGGGATGCATCCCCAACAGACCACCCCTTTAATTATGATTTTTTGCATTTTTTAATGATAATAAATTTACGGTGGTGGCGCGTGGTGCACTTTAGTTTTTGTTGTAGGAGGTGATCACCTTGACAAAATACGACGTTTTCATTATTCCATTTTATTACGCGGCATACGAATAAGGGCATAAACAACTGGCGAGTGAAGGGTTTTGTCATCAGCTTATTATGCCAATAGATAATATCTTGAACACGTTGACATTTTTTGTAGTCATTTTTTACTTCGTTAAAATTATTACACAACTCACTTAATATAGTGAATGTATAAATCTATCATAACTTATAACGTTGCGTGTATGATAGATGTACATTCATGTTCATTATTATTATTTAAACGGTATATATGTTACCTATATTTCATAAGCTGCTAGTTATATATTTGGATATTGTATACACTTGTAATGGCAAATCACATTGAAGGCGTTATTATAAATATTGCAATTTTTTTAAGCTTTGTCTCGTGATATGTTGACTGGATGAATATTTAAATAAACAAATCTTTAACGTAGTATGTAAAATATTTTCAATAAAAATAGAAAAAACCCAATTAATAGCGTATCGTTATAAAAACTAGATTCATTGATGATATAAGTCTCATAACATGGAATTTGATTCAATCAATTGAAGATGTAACTGAAAATAATTTAAAAACTTTTTCCACCTGAAATACTAATTCATTCGTAGCGCGGGTATATTTTTGAATAAAGCCCTAATCTAATTAACGCGAACATAACACCCTCTCATTGGTAGCGTTTGAAAGGAGTGCCGATACAAATTGGACGGCAACGTATCGGTACGAAAAAAAGCCCGACCGGTTAATGAAAAAACTACACGCAGCCAATATTTGATGAGAGCCAATTTAAATGTTCGTCCACTTGTAGACATCGCATAGTTCGCTCCCGACTGTACAGTTGCACATACGGGGGAGGGCGGACCGCCCGCCGATTCCCGAAAAAAAGAAAAAACGAAGAAAAATAAAAATGGCCGGCCTCCGTGCGCGCGGCAAAAATGCAGATATAATGCCCGTAATAATAATAATAATAGGCGATCGCCAACCGGACCGCGCCGCCCGCCTCCACCCGATTTTCATTCAAATGTGCTTGCGTTTTTTAAACTATTTTTTTCCCGATATTTTTTCGGGATTTCCATTAGCAATGCGACTGTGCGGAGTCGCGGGGAGTCGCGTTGTCTGTCTCGACGCTTTGTTCACCCTTTGTGAGTTGCGTTTCGCGAACTTGTCCAATTTTATTTCGACTATCAAGGCTATTGTATCAATTTGCATTTGCGGTAACAATGACACTTGTTGTGCGATTTAGAGAGTCTCCCGCTGGATGGGAAATGGTACGCTAGCGATACGTTTGGTGCCTCTAACTTAAAGTATTGGGTTCCATTTGATCTAAATATTTGATTTTAAAACATGAACAGTATAAGTAATATTTTATTATGAAAAAAAATGCTGATAGAAAAGACGTAAAAATTTTATAACTATAAGCTTTAAAGCTAATTAGTTTATTTTTATTTATTCAGATTATTACATTATTAATATATTGAGACGATAAAATACGTTTTAAATTTTACAACCAATCATTACCACAAAGCAGCCCTTATTACGCCTAATTAATTTCTTAGCTTCAATTAGGCACAAAGACGTATCTTCGCATAGATGGGTAGTGAGTTAGTTAAACAAATATGTGTCGGAAAATACATTTTAAAATTATTTAATACTAGTTGTTACCGCGGCTTCATCCATATGGGAAAAAAGATCAGCTATAAAAATGTTGTCGATTCCTTTCTATAATTGGATTCAACGATTGTTGTTAAACACGTTTAATATGGGTGAAATACGTATAAAAGAAAAGAAAAAGAAAGAAAGAAAAATAGCCTACGGAACTCTTTATCCTCCGAACTATCTTCACGCCAGAATTCATAACAACGACGCTCCGTTGCGCCATGAAAGTCGACAAATAAACAAACATACTTCTAACATAATGCTAAATTAAATCCCACCTGATGATAAGTCGCGATATTGTCCAATTACCCGATTTTTATAAAGACAATATTAACTTGAAGATATTTAAATTTTGCTAAATGGTTTGTAGGTATAAATGATATTGAGGAGCAAGGTCCAGCGATTCTAAGCTCTGTGACCTCCACTGGATAATGGACCTGGTTGACCATGAGCTCGATTAATTAGGCTACAGAGGTTTAATAATTAGTTAGGTACAGATTTTTAGGTATTATAGCTCAATGATAAATTATGAAGCAATAAAATTATTATTTTGATATTTACCATAAACGATATTCTCGCGTATTGAAACTTTAAAAATAGTAAAAAAATACTTTTGATATAAAAAAGTTGTGACGTAACTACATAAGGAAGCGATATAAAGTCATAAGGGTGATGGTATAATGTTAGTTATAATATATACATCAGCTCTATAATCGCACCCGCGCCTAAGTTTTGTTTATCAGAGAGCTTAACGTTTCAATGTCACGGCCAAACACTGTCAGGCGTGTGTTTTAACGCAACTCAGTAGCGAATAAGCGAATGAACGATCCATTATTATAATTTTTACAGGCTCTTTATAAGTTAGTGCGCACAACATCATAGACTACATCGCCACTTACCATCAGGTGGGATAGTAGTCTAGCACTGACTTATAGTATTAAAAAAAAAAAATTATTTACGTATTAACATGTGAAGGAGAAACCTTTATAACAATAATACACGCCTGCCAGTGTGTCAGATTTACTTGATATCTCTAGTGAATCTATCGGTTTTATTTAGTAAAAGAAGTGCTAATAGGTCAATTTTGAATGAGTTGTAGAAGAAAATAGAATATGAATTACGGTCGATTTTTTACTGCAAAGTGGGTTTCTAATGATTATCAATCTGACACACTTAGACATTCATATTAGGAGCGTGTGTTGTGAATGTCGTTTGTATAAAATTAAAGTATATGATACGAGAGCATTTTTCTGTGATACAAATTTCCGATCTAAGAATAAAAATTGAAACCCCACGGTCGACAAGTTACAACTTATTTATTATTATTTTATTTCTTAAAAGAAACATACACACATATCTAATAAAATTTATATATTTTTGATTTAATTCTATATGAATTAAACAAAAAATCTTTCAGTAATGCATACAAGTTTAGTTGTATCATAAAATAACGGAAATATTTATAAGTTTGATTACAAATTTATATACAAATAATTATCTTAAACATTAAAGTATATATTGTTCATAAATAATTATTTTAATGTGATAATCACTAATCGCTTGCTGGCATACGATCTCGAAGTGAGACAAGTCAGTCACCCCCACAAGTAATTCCCCCCGAACTTGGGATGCAAAGCTTTTTAGCGGTTAAACTTATTTTGTAGTGCTTTCATCGAGTCAGTTGAGTTAAACGTACGCAATGAAAAACGTTTTGTAAAGAACTTCAGGCTACAATTTACAGGGAACTAGGTAAGTTTTAATTTAATTACAGGTAAACTTTATTTATTAAACTTTTAAAGTTATATTTAGGTAATTTAAGATTTATGTAACAGGTGAAAGGTTAGCAATTATCAGATAGGATATTAGGGAAGGTTTTTTCATAGGTTAATAGGTTTCATAGGTTTCTGTGTAATGTTGATACAAAATATTGTTTATAAGAAATTGAATTGATTAAATTAATAATAAACTAGATATGAAGATTTTTTTTATTTTAGTCGCATGTACGTGAGAGGCGATTTCGCATCTAGAACCATTAAACTTAATAATTATTTCGTTATTAAAAACTTAGTCCGAAGTAAAAAAATGTTTAGATGGAAATATTTAAAATAACATATTTAAAATGAGAAATTCATTGTTATGGGATTTATCGTTTTAAATATCTCAATAATATATTCTCTCAAATATTACTTGCCTATATTAATGTAATTTAAGCGAACAAGAATCGAGTGATATATATTTTAAGACGAAATACTTTTAGACGACACAATATTAAGAAGTATAAATAAAGAGCATAAATAGTTTAACGAAATTGTTATTCGATTAATTAACATGTTATTCAATTAATGAACATGTTATTCGATTAATGAAAATGTTATTCGATTAATGAACATGTTATTAGATTAATGAAAATGTTATTCGCTTAATCTGAAAGTAATTTAAGTAAATACAATTCACATTTTCTCAAACGTTTCTTCGACAGTCGCGCCGTGACCGCCACTGCCAAACGTCGACGACATAAATCGTCGTGAGTCGATGCCAAGATAGTAAATACGATTACTCAAGTAGCGGAAACTAATGAAATGTATCTAGAATTGTACATTTTCTCTAATCCTAAAAAGATCCTTTAATATAATTATTACACTACATATAACCTTATCTATTCCAATGCGATGAATATTTTGTGTCAATCGTTCATAAGTATTCTTACAGACTATATAATGACATAAATGAAATATTTGTTATAATTATATTATAACTTTGGGACGTTATGAAGTTACTTTGATAACAATCATTGTCATTACGGCGATAAATAATGATTAATTAAAAGTTACTATTATAATAATAATTAAATATCATTTCTGTAGTCCCGCTAAACATGCTATATAAACTACGGCCGGTAATAGAAGCCGGTGACGAGCCGGGCCCGAGGGTCGCGGAGTCAGCCCACACACGCCGGTGTCCTGTCTCCGACACGACGTCCAATTCCAACTCCGCCGGAGCACGCGTCCGATAATTAACATAATGCACTTTTTCTCCTTTTTCCACTTCCGTTTGACACTCCATCACTCATGGAAATTCCATTTCAATGCTGCTATATGAGGGGTGGGGTACAGGGTGGTCTTTGCATCCGCGCAATGGACACGGCGGTTTTGGGGAGAGGGTGGACGAAAAAAAGATTGTTAAAAAGGCTGCCCCCATCGCGGCAGTGTGCGTGCGTGGGTAAAAAAGCGCTTACTAATCGATACTATAGATTCTGAGGCAAGTAGGTTGCGCCTGTACCACGTCGATTGGTCGGGCGGATCGTTCCCAATTTTTTTCAGAGGTTCCCTAACGAAGCGATGCATGTTTAGGCTCTACCAAACGCGAGGACCTTTTGAGCGCGTTCTTTTTACTCGATCCGCCTAACTCTCTCAACACTTGAAAATTAAGCGCGCTTATTCACACTTAACTTTATCCCTGTTTGCCGAAATTTTTACAGTCACGTGTCGGGGGACAAAAGGTTTCACGGATTTTGGGTCAGCAAATTGGATGCTGTGCTTCTAAACTTTTAATTACTGGCAGGAGTCGCGCTTCGATGTGTTTGTTCAATACTACATATATTGTGATTGTACGCAAACAGCGTTTGCTATGAACTAATGGATTTCCAAACTTGCGACCTCAATAACTCAGTATGTACTGATCGAAATACTGACAATACGTTATCAGTATTGTCTAGAAACTGATTTGGAACATAATGCATGTTAGTATGCAGTATACTTACTTCGAACAGACATGCAGTCACGCATAGAACGCAAATTCGCAGTAAAATAAAAAAAGATTATCTTATCTTTTAATATTCTATCTAGCATTCGTTTAAAGCCAGCTGGACATAGGCGTCCCCTAACTGGTGATATTCCGACAGGTCCTGGGCCCTCTGAATCCAATCTTGTAATATAGAACATATAAAATTAAATTATAATCATTTCACGTGAGGCCTAACGCGACACAAGTAAAAGTAATTACAAACAATGAAGATATGAACAAACATTTAAAGAATAAATGTTTCCCTCAGCCACAAAACCAACCCGCGACCCTTCGCTTCGCAAACAAAGCTTCTATCAATTGGGCTATACGAATCTCGAAATATATACAGATATTTTCCTGCATTATAAGTTGTCTTAACTAAAACATTTTAATTCGGTCCTTAACTTATATACATATGCGGTTGTCAATCCTGACAGTGGTCCATTTTCTTTTTCTTTACCCTAAACTAGAATGACCTACATTTAATTTGCCGATACACTTATCATATTAGATCTCAGAAACTTTGAAATATTTATTTTATTAAATAACTAGATGTGCTTTCGCATGCGTGTGAGAAAACAAAAGCAATAAAATTATTGTCAACTCCTTTCCATCACTTATTGCTAAGCAAGGCTTAGTTGTTAGACACTTACTTGAATTAGACTAAAATATACATCGTCATGGATCTTTCCACAGAAATGAGATGATTAAAAATAGCCTAGTCGCGGTAAAAAATAGCCTATAGTACTCGTCGTTCTCTAAACTATCCCCAAGCCCAAAAATCATACTATAGTGACGCTTTGTTGAGCCGTGAAAGAAGACAAACAATCAAACATACTTTCGCATTTATAATAGTATAGATTAAATGCTAAATATGCTTATTTAACTGACACATATCCAGGCCGAAAATACAGCCTTGAGCTCCTTAATTTCAGGCCTAGTCATGTCATGGCGTCTTCATTATTCTAATTTCTTGAATACAATAACATTTGATTTAACCTTAATCCAGATCCTTCGTTTAAAATTTTCAAATCAAGGCCGAAATAAGAGACTGGTTGACGGCCGTTTCCAAACGTTTGCCCTTGCATAAACGCTACTTTAGTAAATAAGTACAATAATAACGATTAAGACCACAAACGTAAGACTTTGTGATAAATGCTAGACAACTGATTTGTGGATTATATGAAGACAAGCACGTTAATTAGATAATAATCAATTAAAAACTATTTTAAGAATATCTCGTTATGATCAATAGGCCAGCCTTAAAAAAGTTATCCCGTTTTCACAACATTTCTTGTTACTGCTCGACTCCTATTAGTCATAACGGGATGTTATATAGCCTATAGCCTTCCCCGATAAAGGGTCTATTCAACACAAAAAGAATTTTTCAATTCGTATGAATAATCCAGAGATTAGCGCGTTCAAACAAACAAACTCTTGAACTTTATATTATTAGTATAGAAGTATAGATAAAATAAATAATATGTGATTGAAGCCATCATTACGAGGTTTTTCTTTTAACAAAGCATTATATCTTTTTAGAGTATATCTTTTTAGAGTACAATATATTTTTAAAGCTAAAGATACCTTAAGATTGTCCGTAATAAGTGGGTCGCTAATAAAGCGGAGAGGTCGCTAAGTAAGGCTCACCTCAATCTTCAGCCTCAAGACTCTTACCCAGAACCTACTTTTACTCTGACAACAAAATAACAATGTATTTTATATATCTTATAACAAAAAATGTTTCTGCCTACTTTGATCATGTATAATTTGCTTTTGTAATGATAAGTTACTATATCTTTACAGATATTTAATAGAAGATGCCTGATATTTGTATCTACGAAGTAAACTTGAGAGTTTTGAGAGAGAGATGAGTATCCAATAATAAAAATTCTTTTATCAGTAGAATACTATATCTCTCATTTACACACGCTTTATTTTTTCTATCTTCTGTACAAATCTATACTAATATTATAAATGCCAAAATGTGTCTGTTTGTTTGTCCTTCTTCAACAGTGCGACGAAGCATCCTTATGGTATGATTATGGTATTGAGATAGATAAGAAGATGACAAGTACCACAGGATACTTTCCACCGCGAATAAACTTCTGATTTTATGGGGAAGATCCATGAAGATGTATATTTCAGTCGAATAAATGGAAGTGTTTTAAACAAAGCTTTTAAACAATTGTCAAACTTATTTTTGCTGTTCTTTTCTTACATGCGTGAGAAGCTGAGGGAAACTTGTATGTAGTATTTATATAAAAAGGACCCGTATCTTTGTCTGAGTTAAAATTTCTCTTCATTGTCTGGATGCATTGTTCCTGGTACTCACGACACAGGTAATACTATTGAAGAGCTATGAGTATGTCTCCTTTTCCTATTGTTGTCTCAATCTCATTCTCGTGTTTTACTGTATATAATATTTATTCATAATCCAATACATGGATATTGTCTACTTACCTCATGCTTGAGGTTTATAGGCTCCTGCTGCGGCCGAGGCGGCGAATGCCGACCCCCTTCCGCACCCTCCAACATATCAGCCTCGCATCCCGACTCGTCTGTAACAAACAACATGCAAACTTGATTCAAACTTGCAATATCTTTATCCTTGTGACGTAACGATGTTTGTTTCGGCTGATCTCCAAAACTGATTGGCTGATTACGATACAGTATAAAGAAATGAGTACAATAGACTATTCTTTTACCGCAAAATAATCCACTACGATGTATAATTCAGCTAAAATAAAGGAAGTGTTTTACAACCAAGCCTTGCCTGGCAACCACTGATTGAAAGAAATTGACAACCTTTTTATTGCTGTTCTTTTCACACTCGCGGGCGGAGCCGTGGGCAACATGTAGTTAAAATATAAGGTTATCGAAGCAATGAGAGGGAACTTAATGACAGACATACAACGCACAGCTACAACCAGTAGACGCAGAAGCACGAAACTTTGTTCTTTATAAATATTCTTCTGTGACCTTAGAAATAATTTTTGGAAATGTATTCCCTAAAAGTATAATTTAGGCGGAACGTTTTTATAGAAATTACACTATATTTTCTGATACATTTAGTTGTAATTTTACAATCTATAAAATGACTGGTTTTGTATGATAATACAAAATATTCTAATCTTTATTTTTTGTTTGAACAATAAACAAATAATGTTTATTCACCTGATATTATTCACACACAATAAAATTAACAACGAGATGGTTATAACAGTGACATATAATTATAAAATACTTATAAAATCCCTGAAAGTCATTCAACAAATTTAATAAGCTCCACTTTGAAACACTGATCCTTTTAATTCGGAGACCTTGTTACCACATCCCCGGATAAGCACAAAATATTTTGCTCAGCGATCCCAACAAAAGCAAGCAGTCCTGACCCGCTCAACTAACGTCGGGATATGGGTGGATGTCGGAATATGTCTGAAAAATTCTCGTCAAATTCCGTCATGTAACGGATTACGTTGCAGTCAAATTTTACATTGCAATCAAATTTTACATCACAATCAAAGATCATTTTATAATCAAATTTTCTAACTTTTTATTTGATAAACACTTTCATATTGTTTTAAGTTTCTTTCTGAAAGTAAGTATCTAAAATCGGTGTATATTTAATGTACATGTTTGGCATTGCGTTCAAATGCTGTTAATTAAGGTTTTAGGAGGATAAGAAATATTTTTGTTCTCTGTAAAGAACATTTATACGAGTACTAATCAAATATTGAAAAAGTAATAGTTACTTTAAAATTACTAATATAAAATCAAAGCGTTGTATTGTAATAAAAAGCATTTTGAATAAACACGTTTCCAATACTTAGATTAGATTCAAAGTTCGAATGTTCCATTTCACACACTCGGTCGACCGCAAAACATTCGAGTCGACGCCCAACAAAAGAAACAGGACCTGACCCGCTCAACGCGCGTCGGGAAATAGGTCAAGACCCAAGTCTGTCGGAATTCGGAAGGAAAACTCCCGTTTATTTACCTGAGGCGCGACTTTACGGATCCGTGACGTCGTGTGTAAAGAATCCGGGGGTGTGGGTAGGGTAACTCTGTTTCTCTGTCGTTTTAGCGAGTGATATTGCGTCGGATTTGGGTCAGTGATTTTAACGTAGACGTGTATTCATATTAGCGTCCATACGTTGTTCGTAATGTATATTCAGTGCTGATGACGAATTTCTATGTTTTTTGTTGCATATATTAATGCGTTAAAACAAAAAATAAAGAAGCTACAAATGTAAATAGCAAATTTTGTAAAATAATTATGTGTAGATATGAAATTAGAAAAAATCTAATGCTTTTTAAAAGTAATTTGTGTTAAAAAAATATTGACATTTTATAATTCGCTATCCAATCAAGAATTAGGTCCACAAGGTACCTTAATATTTTTAAATATAAAGTTAACGAAATCTGATTGAGTTTAGTATAAAAGATATTAATCCCTAACTCCTTGTATAATAATATAAATTAATAATTTCAAAAACAAAAAATACGCTTTCATTCTGCAAAAAATATAGTTATTTTACTATTCACCATTGAGGAGTTCCCTCGTCTGGAGCCATACCTAAGTGAAGTATCAAGTCATAAACATAAAAGTGTATTTCATCAAAAATAAAACAGTGTGTCTTTCAATTTAATAAGATAAGAAGAAGCAGTTCTAAATCAGCTTACAAGACATGACAAAATATGACATGATAAAATATACAAGATATGACAAAAACAAACATGCTAACACACAAACACGCTAAAAGTCATTTCATTCACAAAAAAAGACAAATTTTCTTTATCTCTTTTGCGTAGTTGGCAAACAAATACCTACACAGTTAATTAAAATTAACAGTTAAATAGACACCTAAAGGATTTTCCTACCTGCATCACGGAAAATATCCGATTTTCCTCAAAGAGAGCATCTATTTCATTATTCTCCTCTCGTTTTATAATAGATAATTAGATATTTGTTTTCAACGCTAAGTTTTGTATTAATGAAGAAACGGTTAAGTTATATTATATAAATCAATATTTATGCAGGCTAAGATACAAATGTATTAAGATTTATTCATTTAAGGAAAAGTTACGGTTAATTACAGACAATAGGAAAGAAAATGTATGTACACATTGGGCCAATTATAAATGTTTACAAATAGCAAAGTAATGAACTAAAAATAATCGGACTTTGTCAAATAAATACAAATGTTCTCTTTTATAAAAGTTTTTTAAATCATTAAAAAATGGCTATGTTAGACATTATACCGATGAACTTTTTTATATTCCTCCTCTTACCAAAATCCCCTTACACTATAAACGGGATTTCTTTTAAATTCCTTTGCTCTCTTCCCAAAGATTATCCGAAGCAAATCGCTAATTAGCGATAAGATTGCATTTATTATCATGTTTTTTATCATTATCATGAACTTGTATAGCTAGCTTTTCCGTAACTATTTAATTAATGTTTACAATTAAGTGTAATTTAATAATTAATAGTTTACTAACGTCGTGTTATCAAGTAGATGAAACATGAAATGACTAAAGTATTCTGAAACTACCTGTAGTTACAGAAAGGAACTTTAAACTTAAAACTATTTTTAGTCTACATTATATTGTTGTACAGAACAATATAAGACGATTTTTAATTAACAAATAAATACACTATAACGTAATGTTTTCATTGCTCAATAATCGGCAAACGTTTTTCGTGTAACGTTATTAAATTAAAGATTTGTTAGCGGTAATGCCTCCATTATGTAATGAAACTTTAATGACGAGCTTAGACTGACTGAAAGACTATCAAAGTGATAGCCTGTAGGTTTGATCGTAAGTCTTGTACGGGCGATTCGAGTTTGAATCCTGAATCAATCTAATGCATTTGTTAATAGGTATGAACCAGTGTTCGTCGCTCTGCGCATGAAATTCGACCGTAGTTCACATTGTTAAGAGTTACTTCACATTGACAGTAAAGAAAGAATGAAGAAAATATGTTATATTTTCTTTAATAAACGTATTTGTAATGTAATATATGATATTATTTTACTTAAGATTTCTGCTCTTTTTTTCGTTTCTTTCCTTATCTTTTCTTTTCTCTCTTTAAAATGTATCTATGCCAAATCTCACCCTAAATACCCTATATATAAATCATTTGATTCGTTAAAGAAAAATCGCGTATGTAAACATATACTCTTAAGAGTTCAATATTAAAATTATACAAAGTCAATCAGTCCTCATTTGACCAGCCTCGTGAATTTCAGTTTTAAAAGATACCCATTTTTATTATCGAAATCCAAAACTAATACGTAGAAAATTAATGAAAACTAACGCAATTTTCAATAATCTACCTATCCATAAATATCTGGATAAATAAATAAACTAATTACAAAACTAACTTTCTACAACATAATAGATAGATACTGAGAAAACCACCCTAAATCGTTAGTGAATTCAAAAAGTATTAATATATTAAACTGTAGCTCTCAAAGTAAATTGAAATAACATGAGATTTAGTAGTATTAGATATTTACTCCCTTCCAGTGAATACGATACTCTTATCCCTCAGTAGCTGTTCACGAGAACTGGCCTTAGTACCGAGGTTCTACGAAATAGATTTTGTATTTGTGTTCATCAAACAATCAATGATTGATTGATTCGAATCAATCAGATCACATCCGTAATATTTAACTGTAAAATTCTTAAGAATCTAAGAACATCTAATTATTTCTTTTTTCTTCTCTTTTTTTCCTGGAAACTCATCGGTGATGCCTTTGATGTTGCAGATACCTATGGATAGCGGTAGCTGCTTACTATTAGGTAATTTATCGTACCGGACAATTCTAACGATCCTGGGTTCGAGTCCCAGCGAGGTCGAAATTTGAATGATAAGTTAAATTTCTGTTCTCAGTCTGGGTGTGTGTGTTCTTGTCTATGTGCGTTGTACATGGGACTCATGTTGTATGAGTGTCAAAATATTCAGCGATAATGAATGAATAAATTAATACAAAATATAGAACGAATTAAGTTTTTCTCATGGCGGATACTATTATTTT
Organism: Calpodes ethlius; assembly: GCA_018251375.1. Taxonomy (NCBI): domain Eukaryota; kingdom Metazoa; phylum Arthropoda; class Insecta; order Lepidoptera; family Hesperiidae; genus Calpodes; species Calpodes ethlius. The sequence continues at coordinate 4,204 of DWPA01001209.1, read as the reverse complement.
CCTCGCACTTAAATAGCACACAATTTGTATGTGACATATATGTATACTTAATATGTATATCTATCTTTGCTTCAGTTATATCTAAAACTAAGATATCTTGTTACTAAAAAACAGTTACAACTTCCTAGTGACAAAAACCGATCGTTAGATAGATATAGATATAGAAGCGACGATACTATTCCCGTGAATAACAACACTAACAGTCGGTTACAATTCTGAATATCAACAAAGTAATCGAAACGTTTGAACAATTAACCAAAGCAAATGTAAATTTGGAGCTTGGTGTTCGCTATAGCTCAAGAACGAACATACGCCACGAAGAACACCCGGTCATTCGCTCTTGTCCGCACCAATCAACTGCCAAACGAAAATAAACCTTATCGATCTTACGGAGTAAGACACCGCCGATCATTGTACTACAAACAGTCGTCGGCATTGCGCTGATGCCAAAACCTAGCCGTCGAATATGATTGCTCTAACGGGGAGTGGGGAGGGTAGCTGCGTCGCCGTGTACTGACCGAGCAGTAAGTCTGGCTTAATCCTATCGGAAACGCGGGCCCCCATTGAAGATCGGGAAGGACGCACGCTGGATATAGATCCGGAGATTTATCTAGGGATATCCGTGTTAGTTTAACGCTGTTTCGGGAAAAATGTATGCTAATTCTCTAGCAATAACTAAATTGTTATGTAATAATTGTTTGTGATGTAATAATTGTTAATTAAATATTTTATGATTTTTACGATGTAACGTTTAAAAACGCAAACGATTAAGCGACTATTAATTTTAATTAACGATTTAATGTTTACGTAGAAAAAATTGGTTAGGTAACACTTTATTGATAGGAGATCGCATAATGCGTTGAATATTATTGTAATACAAATGCCATTATAACACATATTAAAAAAAAATAGTAAAGGTTGAAAAACATAGGTTTCACTGTTTCTTTGCACATAAATGTATTTCTTTACTTATAATTGCAATTTCGTTCACACAATCTTCGTAGTTTTCATATACATACTTTCACCCAAATTTTATAAGACGAATACAATTTCTACACGATCCGTAACGAACAGACTATTTTTAATATATAATGTGTACCATATTCTGGTAAATAAACAGAAGTAAACACTAAAATCTAATCTTAAAGTAATAATTGAAAAACAATAACATTATAACTAAAATCATGTTCTACGACACCAAAGCATCGTTCATTCACCATGAAGTAAATCTTCGAACTTATCCGCGCCTCGTTCGCCGTGTACACCCGCACTGCATCTAGGCGAAGGGGGGACATTACAAATTAATAGCACAAAGACCAGCCGCAGATCGGTGCTGCGAAAATTTACAGGCACCAGACACTTATACTGCTCTACAGAGTATAAAGGCAGAGCTTACGTACGAACGCTATACGTTAACGTCTGGGGTATCTGTTGTACTGAATGGTTTTCGATGTTAGCAAGGCGCTGTCTTATATACACTCGTTATGTTTACTTTAGGGTAGCCCTGTGATGAGTTGGTAACTTTGCCTGTCACAGGTCCCGGGGTAGACACTTATTTAGTGTTTATGATGTCTTATTAATATGGGAATGTTAGATAAAAATGTTTATTTATGTTTTTTTTTTTAATAGGAATTTGGAATGCAGCTTTGCCCGCGTAAGTGTTGCGACGGAAATTTACAAAGATATCAAGGAATGATTAAGGAAATGTTTGTTTCCACGTACCAATATATCGATTTGGAAATGCTTAGATTGTGGACTAATATTTAAAGGAGTTTTTTTTGTCTTTGAAATGCTTTTTATTATTATCGACGCAAGTTTACATATTGATCATACAAGCTTTAGTTCGTTTGGTCCAGGCCAGAAACTTGTAGGTTAGGACTTTTTTGTGTAATAACTAAGATTGTTTGTTAGGGTCAAATCTTGCAAGCATATAATGAACTACTTTCTAAAATGCATTATTATAATATAATAAGTATGACCTGATACTACACTCAGGGTTACTTTAGATAAGGAAATGTATGGTTGCAAAATTCTTGTAACTATAAAAGTGCGTTTTAAATATTTAAACGTACAATATTATGTAAGCGGTTTAAACGACTTAACTTATCGAATATTAGCATAAAAACATAAATTAATTATAATATTTCTTTGCCTTTCCGTATGTTCGATATGCACTAATACTTGCTCTTAATTATGGAATTACAATTATAATTGCGCGGTCTATTTGTACCGGAGAACAAAGTTGTAGGAATGTCGTAATTAGTTGATAAATAGGGTTATGCAGTTTATACAACTTATTTGAAAAATTACTTACATTATTTCATTTTTATACACGTAGTAATGACGAGAGAAACAGTTATGGATAAATGTTATTAGGTACTTTTATATGTATGTGTGCGCGTGTATGTTTGCGTCGCAGTGTAAATAATTGACGATAAAGGGACGCCTGATGATACATCACGGCCTCGCCTAGTTGGTGACCCTGCCTGCGAAGGGTCCTGGGTTTATTTCCCGGCCGGGGCAGATATTTATGTGACAAATCAATATTTTTTCTCCGGTCATGGGTGTCAGTGACGTGTTATTTGTGTTGTTCATGCCACCCGCGACACAGGGAATCCTATTGCGAGGGTATGAATATGTTAGCGTTTATTTTATTTTAATTAATTTAAAAATGTATGATCTAGAAATCGAAGCACGACGCACTCTACGAAACCTCCATGTCAAACGATGTTAGACAGCTTTTCCGACGAATCGACGTACACCGCCATTAAGAATTCATAGTACTAAATAATAGGATAAAACTTATACTATTTATCAACGAATAACCTTACACGGCCATCTATTAAAAATTTATGGCAAATATCTATAGGTATTAAAACTATCCTATATTTTACGATGGACAAAATTACAGGTAGATGTGAAATTTGATCTACTCGTAAATCGGTTCAGTAGTTTCAGAGTTTATCGTTAACATACATGGAGACACGAGATCTTTATATATATAGATAGGTCTCGTATAAGCTCATTGTCATAATAATAGTCCTCAACACCTGTATAAGGAATTCTACTTCCCTATACAAGCACCATTAATATTAACACTTCACGGGCGAACGAATAAAATCCGGAGGTAGAACAATACGCTAAGTCTTTTGACATTGGATTTCACTCAAACAATAGAACGTTACGGTATAATTGCGGGGCAAGACTGAAACTCTGTTTAGTGGGTTCACAGCTGTTAGTGGTTGCAGCAGTGAGGTTTGATGTTTTAAGCGTTTTACTTTTTAGTGAATAGTTATGAGCCAGTTACAGGCATATTTTTGAATAGTTTCACGGCAGAAATAAATCAAAAGTATCTATGGTAATAAATAATATGACCCGAAATCTGTATATTGGATATTTTTTTAAACTTTAACGTAGGTAGATCTTTTTTATCTGTGTATAGCTCAAAACAAGTCCAATATTTCGGTGTTTTAACTTCCGATGAAAAACAGGTTGTTATAAATTTGACATGTCTGTTAGTGTGTCCGCAATTTGTTTAGGTGTAACTATCTATATATATATATAGATCGCTGTAAGAAAAAATTACCTGTCTTATTTATGTTTGTATAGAACGACCAAATTTATCTAATGGAGCTCGTAGGTGTTAGAGGAAACCTTGGAATACAAAAAACCCATAGGGATTGGATTCATTACATCCGATTTGACTCGTTCTGTTCCTTTCTTCTGTTGATGAGGATCTGACGATGGAGCTGGAAGATGCCTGATATAACCCTATAATACGTTCTATGAACGAGTTTAGGCACATTAGATTAGTAACTCGCTGCATTCATTTTGTGTTTTATGTAGAATATTTTTTATCCATCAAAACGGAAAAGTTCCCACAAGGTAGTAGATTAAAACAAGTTGTATGTATATTTTCAAACCAAAGACGTAAATGGGCCATGTGATGTTCAAATCCCGCTAGATCCGGCCATATTTTGTAACGCTACAGGCCAAACCGACGCTTTGCCAAAAAGAAAGTGAATTTTATTCAGTACATTTCCAGCGTAATACTATGCTTTTATTTTCAGTGTTTGTAAAAATAAACGCTAATACACTCATACCCCCGCATAGGATTCCCTGTTTCTCGGGTGGCATGGACAACACAAATAACACGTCACTAACACCCATGACCCGAGAACAAATATTTATCTGTCACATAAAT